>JANHJO010010905.1:38384-50090 GCA_032468235.1 Pseudoxyrhopus heterurus
CACAAAGAAGAGGGAGTCAAGCTATTCTCCAAAGCACCTGAAGGCAGGACAAGAAGCAATGGATGGAAATTAATCAAAGATAGAACCAACCTGAAACTAAGGAAAAGTTTCCTGACAGAACAATTAATCAGTGGAACAACTTCCCTCAAGAAGTTGTGGGTACTCAACATTGGAGGTTTTTATGAAGAGATTGGATAACCAGTTATCTGAAATGGTATAGGGCTTCCTGCCTGAGCAGGGGGTTGGATTAGAAGTTCTCCAAGGTCTCTTCCAACATTGTTATTTTGTTATTCCTTAATGGTAGATGATGATCTTGACTGCCCCATAACACACACAAGGACTGATCTTGGTATCCTCCAGCTGATCAATGAGGGAACACAAAAACTAGCCTTCGGACACAGTTGTACTCTCCCTTGTTCAGAATAGGCAAAATAAAAAACGTTGGCTTGGGTAGGAAAAGCTATTAGGGCTGCTGCCCAGGCACTGTGGCATCACAGTGCTTTCCAAGCCAACCATAGAGCTGGCATATGGGGATTGGCCATGAAATTCCAGGGGCTCAAACTGCAACATTTGCAAGCAGCAGAGTTAGAGGAAAAGCGACTGAGCTGCATTGGGATGCTAATGGAGGAACCTGAAGATGCTACATCCACATAGGAGCAAAGCAAAGCTTCTTGTGGAAGTATCCATAGTTTGGTCTGCAGTAGTCTGTGCTAACCAATTGGGAGATTTCTTGATACAAGAGTAAACAGACTTCCTGCAAGCTACAAGATTGGAAAATAGAACATCAGCTTTACTCTAGTTTCATATTAATAGACATGAGCAGCTGCAACTTCAGACCTTCAAATGAACCCATATTAGTGGGGCAAGGAATCCAGAATTGATTCAGTATCAGTGCAGATTCCATTTGTGGAGGTTCCTTAGTTCCTCTCACATGTGATTCACCTACTTTAAGACGAGATGAAAAATGGTTCTGCATACGTATGAAAGATTCCCATCCAGAAAGGAAGATAGGCGCATGCAGCTGATCCATAAAAAGCTAGTGATCTACATGGTTTCCACTGAATTGGATGCATGGGGCTGTTTGAGTATCTGCATTCAAATCACGTCATGCACAAATAATGCAACAAAGACTGAAATCCAGGGCAGACTTAGTTTGATGCAAACCTTACTGGACACAATGAGATTTAGTCAGAAGAAACATGCATAGATTGGTAATGACAATGTGAGTAGAGCTGGATTAGATCCTGCATTTTTCCACAACTCCATAACTGCAGCTCTTTGGAATTAAAATTATTTGTTTTCCTGTTTTTGCAAACTTGCTTGAAAATATATTGCTAAAACAAACAAAGCAAAGCAAAGCAAAACATTGGGCATGATCATTGGGCATGGTGCATAAAACAAGTCAAACAAGAAGCACATTATTTCAGTATAGTATCAAACACTGATGACGATTAGCCATTTTTCTTTAGCAAACATTCCATATATTGTATAAATATTTTCTGTAGAGTTCTTCTTCATCCTTTGTTGGCTGGTGATGAATTTCAATTGCTGTCCAAGGATGGAGTATTTGCAAATAAATCCTATGGTTGCCATTGAGATTTACAAAAAAGTATATACAATTGTGATGAAAAATTGTAAAAATCTGGATTAAAAATTATCTTGTCCCTTTCATATGCTACATCCTCACAAAACTATTGCAATTCCCTTTTTCTATTGTAAAGTACTACAAGACAACAGCAAGGCTGCTATCTGTCCTCGTAACAAGAAACTATGTTTACATGCTACAATTGGAAAATAGATCCGTAATTGATTGTAACATCAGAAATCAACATACTACTTAGATCTGATTTTTAGAGCAAGGGACAGATTGAGCATGAGGCCAGACAGCTTAGTAGTTATATCAGGCGTGGAAAACGCATGTCTGAAAATAGTGAAGATGGATTTAAGCAGTTTCATTACCTCATAGGTGATGAGCATGAACATGAGCATCTTGGATGCTTTGGGGGGGTCTCAGAGGTTTGAAAGCACAACTTACTACACTCTCTGAAGGCCCTTTGCAGCTTATTGAGAAACCTTGGAAAACTGAGGTGGATTTCGAGTGGATGATAACCTCCTTGCAGTCATGAGGAAGAACAGGTAGTGGGTTTGTGCCTGGCGCTCTTCTAGTCCTGGAGATGATCCAATACAAGGCAGTATCTTTTTTGTCCATTTCTATTATTTGCTAAATTAACAATGAGGACAATGGCTCCAGAGAGCCCTGTCCAACCTGGAGCTTTCCAATATTATGGGGATTACAATTTCTACCTAGCAAGCACAGTCAAAGGCCGTGTTTATGGTACAGGGATTCCAGAAATTATAATCCCAGTAACTTTACAGAGCACCAGGTGGGAAAAACTAGCTTGTATATATATGGTGACCCATGAAAATCCATAAGTAAAAAGCAAACTTTGAGTAAATAATAATCAGGAATTGTATGAGTGTCTGTCCAAAACGCCTGAGAGGCATCATTGCATATATTTTAAGTTTGTCCCAAAACTAGGATGTCATTTTAGATGCCTCTGCATAATTTAAGGTAATACTTGATTCCACATAGTTCTTTGACATTCAAGGGTGAGAAATCTTCTAGATAGAATATTTGATCATTATCTCTTTAAAATTATTCTAATGGTTTAGCATAAGTTGGTTAAGGGACACCCTTGCAGATCCCTTGGCAACCTAACAGTTTCACAACCTTTTAATTTTTATACTAGTCGGTATGTAGAAATAGTTCATGATGCTGCCTTTTATTTTTTTGAGCAAAAGGTGGCTAAAATGTTCTGGTTTATGCAAAAGCACCAAGTGGTAATACTTTGGGGACTGAGGGCTACAAAGGCCCTGAGGCAAACAAAAAAGAAAAAGAAGAAACTCTATGTGCTGAGGAGAAAATGCAGTTACCCAAGTCAAGTTTATGTTTTTTAACCTATTTTTCTTGAGATAACTTTGTCAGATTGCCAAACAAACTCTCCAATGGGATTTGAGCTGCAGCCACATTAAACTAGAATTGAATCTTGTTATGCTGGTCTCAGCTAGCAGAGAGTCCCTCTGAGCAAGACCGCTCTGTATTACTCTGCCTTCTGTTCCTTCTACCCAAACTGTGAATGCATAATCATATTTCTTTTGGAAAATGACTTGTTTTCCTTCATTACTGAAGCAAGATTGATTTTTCCTGCCGAGTGTTACACTTGTAGAAGCAGCGCTAATCAGATTCCAGCACAGCGATTCATGGCAGGTAAATCCTTACAATTAAAAGTGTAACTAATTTGTAGGCTGATCAGGATGGGATCTTGAGGATGATTCAGCATCAGCGGGTGTGGGAGATGAACATAAAATTTATATGCCTAATATTCAGTTGTCATAAATAATAGTCAATATGGCCTAAGAACTAGAATCTTACAGCCAAAAAACTGGCTGGTTATATCAAATGAGAAAAAAAATTACCCTTTCCTCATCTTTCCTTATCCTTTTCCTCCTTGAAATTCTGAGCAGGAGCTATGACTGGCAGAATGTTTTTTAAATAATAACTTTTACTAAAGATTTTTCTCAGATACAAAGGGAAACACAAAGCAAAATTAAATAAAAGAAAGAAGAAATATTAAAGAGAAAGACTGAGAAAAGTATAAGAAAAAAATACAAACACTAACAGGAAATATGAAGAAGTGACTCCAAATCTCCTTTAAAGCAATTACAAGCAAACAAATCTTCATACCTCCCTCTTTAAAATTACATATTTCCCTTCTTCCCTTTATTCAACACTTTTAATCAACTAATCCATGAATTGCCAAATCATTTTTATTTCATTTTCAACAGAAAGCCCATTAAATGTTACCAGTCTTTATTAAAAGTACTTATTGTCTTGGCCCTGATCAAACAGGCCAGTTTGGCCATTTCTGCTAATTCTATCACCACAATTCATTCCTCCATTGTGGGTATTTCTGTATTTTTCCTTTTTTTGTGCATATAATAACCTTACTGCAGATCGACAATTTTTGTTTAATTTGGTTTTAGGTTTAAGACCTGTCAGTATCGTTTCTCTGAGGCTTTAAATTCCATAGTCCTTAATTCTCCAGATCTCCACTCTTGCCTATTACATTTCTACTAATTTTGCAAACTTCTCCTGTCTTTAAAATAGGTTTATATCTGAGAAATGTATTGGCCTCGATAGCATGCTAAAGCTGGACAGATAGCCCCTGACTTACAACTGTTTGTTTAGTGACTGTTCAAAGTTGCAGTGGCACTGAAAAAAGTGACTTATGACCAGTTTTTACACTTACCAGAGGTGGTATTCAGCCGGTTCTGACCGGTTCTGGCGTACCAGTAGGGAAAGTTTTGACTGGTTCAGACAACTGGCAAATACCATCTCTGCCTGGCCCCGTCTACCCGCTCCCGCTCTTACCTCTCCTATAGTATGTTGTTTATTAGCTCAGCTGATTCATGCAGAGAGTGAATTGCCGCGCCTCAGCTGAGCTAAAAAACAGCACAGCTCACCAGCATTGATTCAGAGGGCAGTTTCTGAGCCCTGCACTCGTTTGGCATGAAGTGCACGTTAGGCTCACCTGCAAAGCTCACCAGCGTTGAAACAGAGGGTGGTGATTGAGCCCTGCACATGTGCGCACGAAGAGAGCTCTCCAAACCAGTAAGAAATTTTTTTGAAACCCACCACTGACACGATCTTTATAGCACCCCCATGGTCATGTGATTAAAATTCAGATGCTTGGCAAATTGATTCATATTTATGATGGTTACAGTGTCTCAGGATCATGTGATCCCCTTTTGCGACCCTCTGACAAGCAAAGTCAATGGGGAAGCCAGATTCACTTAACAGCAGTTTGATTAATTTGACACCTACGGTGATTTACTTAATAACTGTGGCAAGAAAGGTAATAAAATGGGGCAAACTCATTTAACAAATATTTTACTTAGCAATAGAAATTTTGGTCTCAGTTGCGGTCATAAGTTGAGGACTACCTGTACTGAAAAAATGAATATGTGGGGTTTCAGAACAAAGACTGACCTTCATTTCATTTACTTTTAAGCTCAATTAGAATGTAATACATTTAAAGTTATTCTCCAGCCATGTAGTAAATAATTTTCCTTTCAGTCTCATAAAAACTATACTTTGAAAACAATTTTAGGAAGTTTTAAGGATGCTTTGAGGTTTTTGGGAAAGTTGCACCCAAGTTGAGAACTTTAGGTTGTGCACTTCTGCTTTAGGATCGTCTCTGATGCTTTTTGGATTGTAATTATGGAGTTGCAGTTGAGAACTTCTGGAGAATACCAGAGGACAACGAATTACGGAAGGCTACAAGCTTTGGCTTGAAATGTGATTTTTACTATAATTGTAACTTCTCTTTGATTGTCTTCTTTCTTCATCTCCATATCTCTTACAAATGTCGTTTCTCAGATTCTTGAGAAAATCTGTGTTTTGGGGAGTTGTCTACATTGTTCTCCTTTTTTAGCCTCTTCATTTCCTCTTTCTATAGCCTAACATCCTAAACTATCTGCACAAAGCTCAACATTATTGGGAAATGGTTCTCATATATATCACAAGCCTGAAAAACAATCCAACTAAGCTTACTGATTATTTGTAGCCATTTACTTGGTCTTGATAAATATTTATCTCTGATCTATTTTATTTAATCTTCCAAAGTAATGATCCTTTTGATAGTTGATTAATCACATTGCTTATCTCAATTCAAAATCATGAGTATTTCCCCTATTTCCTACTCAGAGTTGATAGATGAAATAGCTAGATGGATTTATTTATTTTTAGTTCTATGGAAGTACCGAAACAGTTTTCATTAACTAGCTTGTTTTTTTTTTCCTTTGATTACATCACTGCAAATATCCATATATACTTCACTGCAGATTAGATTAGACTTTTACACATGAATATTTAAGGGCTGTAAATTTTTCCAGCATCACAGTTTCCTCTTTCCTGATTAATCAATATCCCTGATTGTTAGGGTGGTTTCTCCTTCTCATCAGGAAATTTTTCCTTCTATTTTCTTGAAACATCATAGCAAATTGGGGAATGCAAATCTCTCTGCTTCTCAGATTGCATTTCTGATTTAAGTACACAAACAAACAGATTAAACTCAATGGTAATATAACTCATACTTGTCCTGCTTTGACTTTGTTCCAGTAGATCTTCCAGGATCTGGAGAATATATGCAAAGCACCATAGTTTCTTGGAAGAATAGACAGGCTCTGTTTGAACTTTCATCTATGGTAGCATTATGGTTATTTTGATTTGCCACAATCACAATAATAATCATTCTAATATCAAGAAACATTAACATACATGTTAAGTAAGTTGAAATTAAGATTTATGAACAACTAAATAAGTAAATAAAAGTCATTTTTTTCAATCAGTTTTCTGAATGACAATTTTAGTCAATCAGTTGTTACTGTTACTAGCAAGAAATCTGATATTTTAAAAGGAAGTGGCAAGGGAGTGCAATTATTTTCAGTATCATAAGATGTGTGGAACAGAGAGAAACAATCCTAATGGGAGGTGCCATTCCATGTTAGTTTATGATCCTTGGATCCATTATCTACATCCATCCATAGCAGAGTCATTAACTCTTGTCAAAATAGTTCAAGACTATAATCATATAAGTATACCATTACTGCAATAGGTTTGTATGCCTTCCAAATCTCTGAAAACTTCCTGAACCAGCTCAAAACATTAAAAATATCCATAGACAGTGTAAAATATGATCTGAAGTTTTTGTATTATTGATAAAAAATTATTTGTATTTTGTATTATTGTAAATGATTTTGCATTAGTTGTAAAATTGTATTCTTTGTAGTGTACTGTTCTTCAGATGTGGTACTTTCTACTTTCATCATTTCTGGTTTGGAGCAAGATTTTGTGCTGTAGGACTGACTTTTGGTCAGGAATATAACCTTCCAGATGAGATTAAGATAATTTGCACAATTTGGGGTAGATGTAATGTCAGAGATAAGGCCTTGTGTCTTAATGAGCTGCATCCTCCTTGCATAAGCTTGAAGTAACTGGACTGTCTAATAGAATCTAGAATTCCCATTTTGGAAAATCGGAGGTGGGTACTTTCATACTGGCATAATTTACAATCCCTCAAAAACAATATAAAGACATCCATGGTTACCGTCATTCCTACTGATCTCTGAATCCAGGGACCAAAGTATAAGGAACCTTATTCAAGAGAGTGTTCTTTTGGATTCAAAACACAAAAGTGCTTTGGAGTTCACAGGCCATGCACATAACACCCGGCAGCAACTTTCAAAACTAAACCTGCCTTTTCTGAGATTGCACTGCAGTTGCAGAGTTTAGCTGAATGGTCCCAGCAAAGGATGCAAATTCTTTAAAGGGCTGCTGAGAAATAGCCTAGAGGTTTGTTTGGGCTACTCAGGAGGTGAGTGCGTCTCTGTGTGAAACCTTCTTCAGGTTAGAGGGGGATGGTGAAATAATATTCTGAGCTACTTAAATAAATAAATAGAAGCAGAATTCTGAGCTACTTAAAAAGCAGAGGAGAAAACAAGCTACTAAAAAAAAAAGATTGTGATTTAATAAAATCTAAAATATTTCTGCCAGGTTATACAATGGTATTCTTCACTCTGCTAAGCAAATATTTTAAGTACCTTAGAATTTCCTTAGTGCTAATTAAGGGAAAGTATAGGATCTATACTAGCCAGCATTAGTTCAATTAAAGGGCCACGATTCCTTTGCAAAGTAACTTCAAAACTGTTGAGGTTAGCCTGCAGTAAGCTGAAACACCTAAGGCCAAGTGGACAGGAGTACTTGCACCAAGACAGGTGAGGGAGTGTACCCGGGGTGGGTTTCAACCGATGTAACAACCCGTTTGGTTGATTTTTGTAAAAAAATTTTTGGAGGGGGCCCTCCCACCTGCACGCGTGCTATAGCTACCTTCATTCGATCTGTTTGCAGCACAGCTGATTGGCGTGGCAGCGCACCTCAGCTGTTTTTCTGCCTAGGGGCTTTTGCAGGAAGTTTGTTTCTTTAGAAAGCCCCTAGGTGGAAGAACAGTTGAGGCGTGCTGCCGTGCCGATCAGCTGTGCTGCAAACAGCAAGTGAAGGTAGCTATAGAGTCCGGGTAGGTGGGAGGCACTCCCAAATATTTTTTTTTACAAAAAACAACCGAACTGGTTCGTTAGAACCAGCCGACCTTAACAACCAGTTCGGGTGAACGCGTGCAAACTGGTAGAAACCCACCCCTGAGTGTACCTTTGGAAGAGAGAGGAAAAAACATGGTGGGGTTGCCTTAAGGCTGAGTAGAGGACTCCTGGAGGACAACGTCATTTCTGCCAATTGCTAGCCAGTTCTGCTGGGAGGACAAGATCTAATTTCAGATCCGATTGTTATGACAAATCCCATTCAGGTGAGATCCTATCAAGGTTAAAGGAAGAACCTTCTTTGGCAATAATTCCAGGATAAAGAAAAGGGCGCCTCAACCAGAAGACCTTGCATGGATTTTAATGTCAATTCACTCTGACACAAAACACATTGAACAACTTGCAGTTCTAGCAAGAAGTTTTGCTTTCTATGCCAAGTAAGTGATCAGTAAGTCCACATATCATAAGTGTATCTGCTGAGCAACTAACATCCCATCACTTTCCATAGAACACACAAAATTTACAGATGTTTTTATTTGTTCCTGCTCTAGAACCATCCCAACCTTTGAAAGTGGAGTTTGCCTCAAAAATTAGAGTTTTCTTTTAGGCCAGGGGTCTCCGCACTTGGCAACTTTAAGGCTTGTGGACTTCAGTTCCCAGAATTGAATCTGGCTGAGGAATTCTGGGAGTTGAAGTCCACAGGTTTTATAGTTGCCAAGTTTGGAGATTCCCTGCTTTAGGCATCTGACAGGATTTTTCTTTTTCATACGATCAATGCTCCTCCATCAATGTAGAGCACATGGGGATTTCAGGACTGGAAGTAACAGGATGACGCCGGTTCCAAATTTCAGTTTTCCAGAGAGGAAAGCCTTTTATAAAAATCATTCTATCCGAGGCCAGCATGTTAACATGCAGGAGGAAGTGGAATGAACGAAAGAGACATACTGTATCAAATGAGGGCAACGATGAAGGCTTCCATTTCCCATTGTGTTTGCTTGCAAAACAAGTTAGCCCCAGGGCAGTATGCACTTCGGAAAGACTGTGGCTGCCGTAGTTTGCTTTAAGTAAGTTTGACCGGGTCTCATTTCAGTTGAATGCATTGTTTTGCTGATGTGAAAGTTTTGAAAATACACCATCCTAATGGATGCTTCTCTCCGCCGCCATGAAGGCTGCAAATCAATTCTGTCTGATGCGCTTTCTGTGCTCTTTGCTAATATCACCCTTTCTACCAACCGATCGCCACAGCAAGTCAACCTGCAACTAAGCCTTTCTGTGCGCTCTAATGAGGCCCTTATCTTTGGCGAACATAGAAAGAGACTCGCTGGGTTTGTGCTCATCTTTCTTTCCTCTGTTGAAACAGCAATAGCTCTGAATAACCGTCCCATTAAGATCAAATCACTGCTGTCAAAGATGTCAGGTTAAGGGGCTGGCTATCCTCTGATGCCATTTACTGCATCTTCCTTTTGCATTGCCAAGGTACACTGTCTACCAGAGTGATTATAACAATTACTTAGCACTGTCTGTCACAATCAGTCGGATTTGTACAATCTAGATTCAGCAATGACCCAGACCTGCCTTTTTAGCAAAAGCAAAATGTTATTATTGATTGCCATCTCCGCTTTGATGTATAGATTAAAGTTAGGAATAGTGCTCAGCAAAACAAAAAGCCCTTCCTTTCTGCCAAACATTATGGATTTTTATATGAAATGTTTACTTTTTATCTACTGTAATCAGTGAGCTGGGGAGGCCTTCTGAGACGCAAAACAAAACAAAACAAAACAAAAATACTATGTGTGTGTTTCTTAGAATCAGTTCCTTTTTTTTCACAAAGGATAGAAACTTACTTCTGTGTTATTATGGAATATCTTTTTTTCTTAAAAAAATAGTTCCAAGCATTCCAAGAAAAGTACATAATGACTTGAATTATTGATGGTCAAATAGGAACATTCTGGTTCTTTTAGAAAAATGTTACTACAGACACAGGTAGTGTGGGAAAGGTGGTAATACCTGGCAGGGAAAAAATAGCAAGAATGATTGATACTGCAAAGCTTAAAAATTACACTATTTACAAGCTCAGGAACCTATATGCCCACTAGATCACAGCCTGTACATTCCAGGGAATCATCATTCAGGTTACATGACACATAAATTATATCCACCAGTTTCACAACACCTTAATAAAAATGAAATTACTCTTACTGTGCTGTCCTAATGTCCATGCAGGAGGAAGATCAATGGAGGTTGTCCTGCTGGTTTTAATAGTACTGTAGGTTTATTATAATGGATTTGGACCGGGGAGGTCAGGGTTCAACTCCCATCTTGACCAATTATTTCATTGGGTGACTTTGGACCAGTCTCTCTCTCTCTCTTGCTCTCTCTCAGCCCATCCTTGCTGACAAAGTTCTTGTGCACATAAAGACTCTCGAGTGTATCATTTCCAGTGCTCGGAAAAAAGTGGAATATAAATATAAATGCCAGAAATAAGTGACAAATTGTTGCTCGAAATGATTTACAATTTTGTACAAGGCCAATTGTTGAAGGAGTTATGGAATGCGGACCTCAGGCTGGGTATCTGACTCACTGATGAAGGCTCTTGATTCACTTGTATCTAGTGCCAGTCGACACATGCAGGTGTGAAACCATTCAGAGATCTCCCTCAAGCACCTCTTATTGTTCTACAATCTGTTGCTTATAGAGCAGTAACAGAAGTTTTGAGAAGTATAAGAAAGAAATGACTGAGCTGTGATCAAGGGATGGATAGTTGCATGTTAACAAGTCTTGTGTGGTGAGCTGTGAGATAAGACTAGAACGCGTTGGCCTTCAAACCCAGGTAGAAAGCATTTTATGCTTTTCTGCCTGCTGCCTCAAAAAAAAAAAAAAAAGGGAAGAGGCCCTTAAGCTGAATTTGTTCAATCAGCGTGGTTTCCACTGAGAACTTAAATCATGCCAGAAGCAATTTGTATGAAGTGGCTGCTTTGGTGTTAAGAAAATGGAGGTCCCTCTCTGCCACTGAGGTTTTTCAGATAAGCAGTTCATACCGTTATTGAAGCTTTGCTAATGTAGAGAAAAATGTAATTGGATTAAAATTAGGAGGTTGCTGTCCTAACACTCACAGGTATGCATTCCAATCACTTGCGTTGATAATGAATGTTGGATTGTTTGCCGGCTAAAAATTGATCAAGGGAACATCCAATCGTGGTTTAGACCTTCTTCCAAAATGACTAATTATTACTCTTGTTGCTTATCTTCAGGTGCCTCCCCCATTTCATCTGAACTTGTATAGCAGGGGTGTCAAACTCGTGATGTCACATCATCACGCGATGTATCGTGACTTTCTCCCCCTTCGCTGACCCGGGCATGGACGTGGCCAGCGCATGATGCATCCAGCCCACAGGCAGCGAGTTTCACAGCCCTGTTGTATAAGAACTTCAGTGGAAAAATGAGGAGGAACTTCCTCAATTCCATCAAAAAATATTTGCAACTTTCCCTGTTGAATCCTTTCTATCTCTATCTCCTTCATCCCAGAAATCTTGCTGTTTGTATTAAACCATG
>JANHJO010010905.1:51920-67814 GCA_032468235.1 Pseudoxyrhopus heterurus
TTTGAAACGGAGATGAGCACCGCCCCCTAGAGTCAGGAACGACTAGCACAGATGTGCGAGGGGAACCTTTACTTTTATGGTGACTGGTCAATACTTGAAGCAGATTCTGATGAACAACAAGAAACACTGATACCAACATATGAACTAGATTAAAATGGCCTACATGTTTATTTTGCCTCTACCCCACATCTACCCCAACAGTACCATCACAGACTTTATCAACTTCATACACAAAGTTAAAGACACGTCCAAGGTTCTTCTTCTAATGTGATATATGCCACTATCTGTGGCAATGCCCCTCTGGATTCAGACAAACAGGCCAGACTTTGTGCAAAATAACTAATAGAACATATTGACACCAGAACTCAAACAGAGGCAAAGTAATAGCATTTTAACTTCCCTGATATAGACCCCAACATTTCAGCTTTTGACCAAAAGAATTTGCTGGCACAAATGAATGGGAGAAAGTTGAGTTTGCATATATGAAGAAGTTTCAGATTTTCTCAGAATGACTTAACAAATGCAATGGATTCTTAATACATTGCAATTGTTAACTGATGGGCATTTATAATCTGATTCTCATGGAACTTCATCTGTATTATATCTTTCTCTTTTTCTGCCCTTCATCTCACTGTACTTCAGTCCTATGGCAGACAAGGCATTCCACGTGTCTGATGAAATGAACTTTAGGTTATACCTAAAATAAATGGTTAGACTCAAAAGGTACTACCAGACTCTTTATGAAATTTGCCTATGTTTTTATAACAATTTGTTGCCTGAGAGGTTGTCAACCTTCAAGGTAGGCCAGATCAGAAAACAGACTCCATACATTTGGCTGGAACTGTACTTAATATTTCAGAGTATGTTTTTGTAACCGTTTCTGCATATTTCCTCCAAGGTCATCTTTGTGGATTTCTAGAGATGGCCACTTCATTATGCCCAACAATAGGGTTTGCCAGCCCTGCCCTTGACTCACCCAGAGATTTCTTTGAAGTTAGGCCTTAGCGTTATACAAAGAACATAAGGGTGAGCCGTAGATGATGAGCCAATGGCAGGTGAAAGGGGCAAGTAAAACTTTGCAGCTAATATGTTCTCTTCTTTGCCAGCTTTGTCACTTTCCTCTCTCCTTTCCCAGGTTGCACAGCTGAAGACCATGAACTCCATCAGGAACGAATCAAGGGACATTGGAGAGGAGAAAGGACTGATTTGCTCCTTAAATAAGCCTTTTCTGCATGTTGATTATCCTAGATCTAGACCCTGCCTATATATCTTCTTATACAGGTAGTCCTCGACTTTACCACCGCAATTGAGTCCAAAATTCCTGTTGCTCACGTTTGTTAAGTGAGTTTTGGCCCATTTTACGACTTTTCTTGGCACAGTTGTTAAGTGAATCACTGCAGTTGTTAAGTTAGTTACACGGTTGTTAAGTGAATCTGGCTTCCCCATTGACTTTGCTTGTCAGAAGGTCGCAAAAGATGATCCCGTGACCTCGGGACACTGCAACCGTCATAAATATGAGTCAGTTGCCAAGTGTCCGAATTTTGATCACATGACCATAGGGATACAATGGTCGTAAGTGTGAAAAATGATAATAAGTCACTTTTTTCAGTGCTGTTGTAACTTTAGATGGACACTAAATGAACTGTTGTAAGTCAAGAACTACCTGTATTTTCCAGATAAAAAACAGGTAGCTGTTTCAAAATGCCAGATGTTGTCTTAGATCCCAAATCTTGTGTTGTTTTTCAAAGAAGAGTATGGATGTTGTTTTTTTCAGGCAAAGGCCCTCAGATTTGGTTTCTGTGGTGTGTAAGTACCCTTTTAACCACCTTGATTAGCTATTAAGTGTGGACTTAATCCACAGCAAGACTGAGGTTTGGGGGAAATTATTTATTGTGTTTTACTTTGGTCTTGCAAATTTTCATGACTTTGAATTCAGCAGAGTTCCGGGATGTTTATGTAACAGGTAAGTAAAGTTTGGTACCAGACAAGAATTGTTTAGGTGGGTGTAGTTTCTTCTGATCACATACATAATTGAGGCCATGTTATATAATAATCTTCTGGGACTTGTTGAATGCAATGTCACAATGATTTTGTACTGTCGTATTACATTTTCTAAAAAATTTTGAAGTCACATTCAAGGTCACTTGGAATGAGAATTAGATAGCCAAAATTTTGATTAATAGCACTCTTCACTTAGTCCTTACACATGGATCAAAACAATGAGTTTGTTTGCCCTTGTTACATCACTTTCATATTTAAAAATACACATGCATGCACATATTCATTTAATTCATGCACACATAGATTTACGCTTACCTGATTCAATGTCTCTAACTAGAACCATAACTGAGCAATAACACTTGGATTCCTAACTGGAAATGGCATTGTTTAAGCCTGAGGCACACAAATTAAAGTACTTACTAGCCAGTGTAATTTGCGTGGTCAACTATGAAACCAATTCTTCCACCAGCTCTTCCCAAAGGAAAGAAATAGCTTTTGAAAACATCCTATATCTTTGAACGGTGAGGAAAAAATAAAACCCAGCACAAATCTATCATTAGGATATAAAATTGTCATCTGCTACAACAAATTACAACCAAGTGAACAAACACAACGCACAAATACTGATGTTTCAGAACAATACACAGGAAGGACAAGATATTTTGAATAGAATGTTTGAAATAGATAGGACAATAACTTTAAAACAATTAAATCATGTCATATTGCATATAATTAACTAATGTGATCCAATGTCAGTAGTTCTGGGATTGGATTTGGTACTTTCTGATTTTGAGGAACAATTTGGAACTCCAACCAGGATTGTGGATAGCCATCATGGGATGGAACAGAAAGTGAATATTGAGCAATGAAGGAGAAATTTGAAGTCAAGTAGAAAATGCTGTTTTGTTTATTGAGCATTGGAAAAAGACTGGTCTCCAAATAGTTATAATGAGTTGGTTACTCCATTGATTTTAAATTAACTTCTGGGCAATGGGCAATGGGATAGCCAGCAATGGGCAATGGAATGGCCAGCATGAGGGAAGGAGGAGGAGCAGAGAGAAGAAAGAGGGAAAGCGACCTTCTCTTTCCCTCACGCCAGCCGCTCTGTTGCCCATTTCTCCATTGCAGTGCACTGCAGCGCTCCGGATCCACTTTGATAGCGGAGGTAGTTGGGTAATTTAACAACCGGTTCAAAGAACCTGTGCATAATAAACAATTCGAGCAAAATCTATACTATAAATATATTGGCATATGGGAATTAATTTATTCATACAGCATTTTGTCATATGTACATTTATCCATGACGGAGGAGGAGAGATTAAAGACCTGAAAAAATGGTTCTTCCCCAAATATACCACGTTTGGGACTCTAGAACATGTAACTAAGCCCAAATCCTCCACCGGAACACAGAGGTTGTTACTTATTCCTCCAAAAAGAGAAGTTAGATACAGGTAGTCCTTGACTTACAACCATTCGTTTAGTGACCATTCAAAGTTATAATGGCCCTGAAAAAAGTGACTTATGACCGTTTTTCACATGACCTTTCCAGCATCCTTGTGATCATGTGATCAAAATTCACCTCTTTGGCAACTGTTTCATATTTATGACATTTGCTGTGTCCCAAGGTCATGTGATCCCCTTTTGCAACCTTCTGACGAGCAAAGTCAATGGGGAAACCAGATTCCCTTAACAACCAGGTTACTAACTTATCAATTGCAGTGATTCACTTAACAGTTGAGGCAAGAAAGGTTGTAGAATGACACAGAATTCACTTAACAAATGTCTCATTTAACAACAGAAACTTTGGGCTCAGTTGTGGTCGTAAGTCGAGGACTTACCTGTATGACAGATTGCATTAGGAAGAAAATACAAGCATCAGCATCAAGTGAAATGTTGAAGCTTTGTGATGTATTATGCTAGAGGGTTTTTTTTTTTTAAATAAGCAATTTAAGAAGAAAAAGCAAATATTCAGAAATTTTGTCAAACGGCCATGCCTGTTTTCATCAAAGCAGGAAAAATGAAGCATGGTTGAAATGTCCTGTTGTTGCAACCTCTTGCAAAATGAATCTGGTCTGTGCTCAAAGCCTTTGCTGGCTGTAATCCTTTAAATCCCTTGCATGCCATAGCAAATTGAAATTCAGCTGGGGCTGTCCAGACTTGTAAAGACAAACCATCCTTCATCAAAGAGGCATCCAGATTGATAAATTACTCCCTTCGTAGTCATGACACTATCTGTGAGAGTGATTTGTGTATATTAGCGGAGCAGGGAAAAGATGAAATGAAAAGCCCTTAAGAATAAACTCAGATGCAGAATGAAAACGATGTCTTGTAGCAGTCAAGTGGCTCTTTATGGAATCAGATATGGAAGGGACAAAAGGCCATTCATTACAAGCATATATAAAACACAAGAACAACATACAGATCAAGCGAAACAGCTCTCAAGACCTAGCGTGGGACTCTTCAAGACAAAATTCACAAGGGCCCAGACAATATTATACAAATGGAATAAATTCCTCAGGAGTCTGGTTGAAGATAATTTGATCACAAGCATATTTATTCCCACAGAGGAAATGAAGTCATATAAAACCATAATCAGACAGACTCTTCCTGCTACTACACGTCAATGAGATGCTGATTGACTAAGTCTATTGGCTTCCTAGCTTGGGCTCCATCTCTTCTTCCCTTGGCTTCACTCAGAGCTTGGCTTAATTAGATTTCCATCTGCATAGGCTTTGGTTAGCTTTAGGAAGGTTTCTCCTTGGGATGGAGACAAGTACTCATCTTACCTGCCCACACGAGAAGAAAGCACTGCTTCTTGCATAAGGGAGTCTTCCATTCCTGCCATATTCACTTTTTTACGCACACTATCTATTTAATAGAGTCATTTGTTTGAAATGTGCAAGTAAAGTAACGAAGAAGTGAATT
Organism: Pseudoxyrhopus heterurus; assembly: GCA_032468235.1. Taxonomy (NCBI): domain Eukaryota; kingdom Metazoa; phylum Chordata; class Lepidosauria; order Squamata; genus Pseudoxyrhopus; species Pseudoxyrhopus heterurus. The sequence continues at coordinate 56,847 of JANHJO010010905.1, forward strand.
ATAGATGGCTGTTTCCCTTGGAGCTCAAGGTAGACTATGCAGCAATTCCTCTTTCATTTTTTCTAAAACTTCCCCCCTCCTGTAGATCGGCCTGAAAGGTAGTAGAAGCACAATAAGTTGAAGGTGGAGGTTCGTTCTCCAAGCTTGTAGGTTGTATCAAGAAACGAACCTCCACCTTCGTCCTATACCCAAGCTACAGATATACACCACTTTCTCAAGCACCATAAGTGTCCATGGGATTCTAGACATCACCCGGCGCCAGGATGGAATAGCTTTGGAGCGGGGTGTAACACAAAGGGACTGTAGTGGGTGAGAAAACTGTAATAACTCTCTCCAAAGTTCTTTGGATCCTGCTTACTAGCATTTCTACCTTGGATAATCAATGCAAGGAAAAAAAAATTCTAATAATAGATCCTTCCTTATCCACAACATTTTAAATTCTGTTTGCGTGAAAATCTCAGTTTATTAGCCAACATCTTTTTCTGATGTGATGTGATATCTGTTGCACAGCCAAATAAAGTTTTCATTTGTGACTACTGTGTGTAGTTGCATCCAACTTATCATTAGCCATTTTTAAGCATAGGTTACTAAAAAATTGTGGCTATCTCAAACTGGAGGAGTTTGGCCGAGAGTTTTATTCAGTGTGGATTTTATTTTATTTTTGTGGTAAATTCATTCAGCAATTAATCAAGAGAACAAAAAAAAGCGCATCTGGATTATCTAAACAGGACTCATAATATTGCTTAGAATTCATGTGTGGAAAATTGAATCAAGAAAAAGACAATGGAGGCACATCCGCTTGGAATGAAGATGATGTTAATCATTTTAATTTAAAAGGCTTTCCCCCTACTTTAATCATAGCTATTTACACTAAAGATGACATCTATAGCTGCATTATTCAAAGAACTGAAGGACTTGCTCACAGAACATACCTTGAAGGAACTGGAGTAGAAATACATTGGCCACAACTGATTTCTAAAACATATGTATTGTGTGACCCACCTTGTATGCTCCAGATGAGCAATATAGTATATGGCCCAATATCTCCCTGAGGCCCTCAGCATCTCTTCTGCATCTCCAAAATTGTGCCAGTGAAATTTGGCCTTGACCAACTGCAGTATCTTGGTTATCCAGACCGCCCAACTCTGTTTTGGAGCCCTGTTAGCAAACTCTGAGGGTTTCATTTAATTTCATTTTCCTGCTTTGCCCAAGTTCTAAATTGACTTAAGAAACTTAAAGGAACAAAGAAATAGGATATATAACTTCTCTGATGCCATAAATTACCTTCCTGAATTGTTGAAAGAGAAAGTGAGGTATAGATTGCCCCCTATTCTCCTCTTTCTTCAATGCCTACTATGGTATTAATTAGTAATACTTCTCACTTCCCTCCATTTGTTGTCTCTATTGAAATTCACTTAACTCCTTCTGGGAAGGGAAAGGAAGACAGACAGGCTTAGCATTTGTTTTGCTGTTGGGATACCTTATTTATATTGCTCAGCACATCAGTGAAGTTGTATTCTCTCTCTCTTTCTCATTCTCTCTCTCATTCTCTCTCTCTCTCTCTCTCATTCTCTCTCTCTCTTTCCCTCTCCATGCACACTAAAAAAGGATATGCAGTGGTACCTTTTAGTGGTGCAGTGGTTAGAATGCAGTGTTGCAGGCTAACTCTGCTCACTGCCAGAGGTTCAATCCTCACGGCTCAAGGTTGCCTCAGCCTCCCATCCTTCCGAGATCGGTAAAATGAGGACCCAGATTGTTGGGGACAATATGCTGACATTTGTAAACTGCTTAGAGAGTGTTGTAAAGCACTCTGAAGTGGTATATAAATCTAAGTGCTATTGTTGTTGCTACCTTGGTACTCAACTACTTTGAAACTCAAGAAATTTGGTACTCAATGCATTTGACACAAATATTTTGTCCCGGTACTCATTGTTTCTTTGGTACTCAACGCACAAGCTAGAACTTGTTGGTGTCGGCTATCTTGTGACTCACTACATTATTCCTCATGGGAAAAATGTGTTTGGTACTTATCATTTTTGGTACTCATCATGCCTCCCGGAACCAATTAATGATGAATACTAAGGTACGACAACTTTGTAGCTTTTAGATTTAGGAAAGCTTCTCCATGACATTTTACTTAATTTAGAACTTAATTTAAGAAGACAGATAACGAAGAAAGCATGTGCATAACTATATTTCAGAAAGATCACAAAAGAAATAAAGACACTCACCAATGTATAATACATTCTTTATGAAACAAATAGAATCATTTTGGAGAGGATTGCTATTCAAAGAAATATTAAATGTCTATTCTTTTTATGACCTATGTAAGGATCATAATGTTAGATAAAGAGAGAAAGGCTTCCCAGCAGAAGTTAAACCACTGTAGCTTGATATTATTCATTTTTAGCTGTTTAAAGTGCAGAGAGGAGTGGTAACTTCATGGCTTTGGAGTTTCTTCTAATTATAAATGTTTAGATGATTTAAACACCAAGAAAAACAGATTAGGGATTGGAGTATCTCGTTTGTTGCTATTTTTGCACCCTGCTATTGATCATCTGGAGGGAGCATTGACTGTCTCGTGTGATTTTTGTATTTCTAAGTTGGTGGGGATGAAAATGACCATAGGTTGGCTTGCAACTGCTTCTAAGAGTTTGGGAAGTGAAAACAGAGGTAGAACGAAATAGTTCATAGATGCTTTTAAATATTTGTTTCTGTTCTCAACTGGAATTTGATAAGGCATTCAAAGAACTTTCCCATAGGAAATAAATTGAAAGCTGTAGCTTCTATATGACATTCACACAATAGTTCCTTTATGCACAACTGCCCAACTCTTGGCCCCTAATATGTCGAAGTCCTACCCCATTTGTATAATCTCTTTGCTTTTCCCTGACTGCCAGTCATGAAATGCTGCTCTTTCTGAAATAATTTCCTATTTGCTAAGATTCATCTCCGACATTTCATTAAATATGATCATTTAACTGAACAAGTACAAATGTATTTTTAATTTCGCTTACTGCAGATATTACTTATGTGGGGGAAAATGAATTCATATTGCTCTAGGACAAATATATCATTCACATACGCACGCCACCAAAAAAGGGGAAAAATATTAAAAATTACTGAAACTTCTAACAAGATTTATACTTAACATTTCCATTTTCGGTGTGTTGCCTGTGAAACATATTGTATGTCATTTGACCATACATGATGCTATGAAGAATGATTGTGGGGTTTTCAGTGGGAAGTCTTTATCACCAGGTTTCAGACTTAAATATCATGCCAAGCTGTAATTTGTGGCTTTAAGATGTAAGGTGAATTGGACAGGGATTAGAGGGGCAAGTTTTAAATTATCAAATAGGCTTTAGCCCAAGGATTGCCACAATAGTAGGGAAAAGAAAAGGGGGAAAGGTATTGCCATTGAAATGTATTGAGAGTTAGCATATCATAAGCTTTATTTACTCCATGGTGAATTTTGCATCGGGATACCCATAGCAACGTTAGCCAGAATCTTCAAAAGCATAGGAGTGTCCAGTTTTAACAAAAAAGCCCTCTTACTTATTAGAATATTTCTACAATTTACCACCAGGATTTCATTACTGCCTCTGACAGGACATTGAAAAATACATTCATTTTAACACTAGCTCTCATGTGATATTAACTGGTCAGCATCTCCAGCAATTATACAGAGGCCAACAGCTCTGCCTGCTGAATATTCAATAATATATGTAGGCAAACATGATTCAAATGACTTACAGTTCCTTAGGTCACTGCTAAGAAAATGTCCTACAAATTTATAGACCCTCTGATCTCCTGGCCAAAAGGAACCAGACGTGGCTGCGTGTTAAGATGAGGTAGACGTATCCGATATATTCGTTTCATCTTCTGTACAGATCAAATGCTAATAGGTTTGCTTTCTACAGTGTTAGGCCAGAATAACCTTCAGAAGAATGTTGCTAATTCACATCGGTCCTACAGAGTCCCTTATGCATAGCATCTTTATGTACAGTTTCAGCAATTTTCCCTATGCAGGTGAAGATCCTTGCACAACTTTGAAGCTGGGATGTGATAGATAGGACTAGCACTTAGCAGTTAGACTTATATATCGCTTCACAGTGCTTTACAGCCCTCTCTAAGCGGTTTACAGGGTCAGCATATTGCCCCCAACAATCTGGGTCCTCATTTTACTGACCTTGGAAGGGTGCAAGGCTGAGTCAATCTTGAGCCTGATGAGATTCGATCTGCCAAATTGCAGGCAGCCGGGAGTCAGCAGAAGTAGCCTGCAGTACTGCATTCTAACCACTGTGCCACCACGGCTCATAGATGTAGCTTGCTTGCAGCAACCTGGATAAATTAAAGTCCAGTGAACTGTTATGAGTGAACAAGAAGTAAATAGTGGTCACACCAGCAGAATAGGGCTTGATAACGAGGACAGCAAATATTATTCCATTATACATTTCTGTAACTCAAGGTGTGTCTTCTCAGCAGTAAGGAAAAGCCATAGAAGAACTTAATCCATTAATTAACTGTATCACCAATATCCCCCCAAAATACAGACAAAACATAAATAATGAAATTAAACTCATCTAGGTTTCCAGATGCATATTTTTACATTTTAACATACCTCTGCATCTTATCTTTTGCTAGGCCTATGGATGAGCAAAGATACACTAAAATGATCATGTTCACCATAGATAAACTTTAATAACTTAATCCAACTGCATCTATTCATGGACAATGAAGTATGGAAAATCCCTTCCCAGGAGTTTACACAAATTTCTCCAAAAGGGTTTTCAAAGCGTCATGTTGAGAGAACATAAAAACTATGCTGGAACAGCCTAAAATACCATCTGTTCCAGCATTCGGTTTCACTCAGAAACATACTCAAGAAGCTCATAAATGAGGACAGGCAGATCTGATCAGCCATCTCCACTCTCGTTCCCCAGCTGCTGATTCCAGAAACTGACCTTTCCTTAGAGCGGTGATACTCAAATGTTGTGATACCACAACCACGTGAAATGATAAATGAACTTGTGCACCCCCACGAATAAAACTATTTATTTTATTGCCATTAGTAATGCTCAAAAGTTCAAAGTTGACTGTGCCCAAGGCATACTTTTAAAATGCTTTGGTGGCTTCTAAATGACTCATGGTTTTTAGGGGTCATAACCCACCGTTTGAAAGCTCCACTGTGTTAGGTTACCTTCAGGATAGGATGCCTCAAGAGACAGAAATAAGGCTGGGCATTTCTAGTGAGGTAGGTGGACCCTGATTCCTCATGAATTGTCTGTGGTATTAGAAGCTGACCCAGGAATTGCTTAGAAACGAGAGAGAGTTTGGCAGTGTCTCTGATAACTTCTCATTGCTCATTCTGGAATGTACTTAATTCCAAAGTGTTTGAGTAATTAATCTCTGTACATCCCTGAATGATGTTAATTGCTGCATAGATTTTCTGTATATTCCTGGAGACATTAAGAAAACAAGAGAAAAAAACAGGAAGTAACAGAGATGCAGCAGAGAGCTCTAAGCATGGAGGTTACTAGTTTAAAAGCATCAAAAAAGAACAGAAGTCCAGAAAGTAAAAGAGCTACTGTATATGGTCTTACTTGAAGCTGGGGCTTCGTTAGTACAAATACAATTACATTACCTCACAATTTCCAAGCTTTCTACATGACCACTTATGTTTCCTACACCGTGCACATGTCAGATATACATATGTGGTAGCCATGTGCTATTTTATTGTTGTGGATTGCCTGCTTATCTTTTTTCTCTTCAGATTCTTTCCAATCTGCTTAGCAGATCTTCCTGCTCTCTGTTTATTCACATCTTTGCCTGTGTCATGAAGTAGGATAAGAGAGTGATTTTATGAGACTAAAATAGAATAGAAAGTAATTAAATAAAGGACCAGTTGCTGGAATGTCCTTTGGCCAAACCACTTCCTTAAGAGTAACACCTAGTCCAGGAAATAGTCAGAGCACAATAAGAGAAATACCTTCAACAAATACTTCCCAAGCAACTGATTATGAGCAAAGAAAATTAAATTATTTCAGTTTTGAGTGACCTCTTTAGCTTCCGAGTGACAAACTTTTCAATAAATCAACTGTTCGAAATACTGCACAGACACCTGGTATGAGAGTTTGCTGAAATATTTTCAAGATGAGAAGCAAGGAACTAGGTGTACAAAATTGCTTCTAAGGGATGTAGGTTTGAGAGATTGATGTTTCTAGTTAAACCTTAAGGGAAATTTGGGTAGAGCTACATAATAACCTGTGGCATAAATGAAATCTCTGATTTCTATTCTGTTCGTGTCTGGACAGTATAAGACAAATGGAACCGAAGACTGAGAAGAATCACATTTTCTATAATTATATAAATTACAGAAGGGATGACTGTAAGCATCCAACATGCCTCTAGGGGGCCAGATTACTAGAAGACAATTTCTTAAATAGATCTGCAGCCTTGGGTTGAAAAATATGGTAGGCAACAGAGGCTGGATTGAAGATGGGTAAGCTAAGATAGTTAAACCTTTGGAAGGAACATACCAGGTAGCCAAAAGCAGCATAAGCCACTTGAGGGTTTCTAGATGCTTGGCATGTCAACACCCATCAATCTCACCCAGCATCATTAGCAGGAGATAATAGAAACTGTAGAGCAATAATTCAAGAAAGTTGGTCTATACAACAAATATGCTGCATATCTACTGCATTTATGCATGTAGATGTGAAGTCTAACATAAAGCAAATGGACATTTTGCTTTCTTAGGTCTAATATAGAGCAGCAGGATAGTTACAGCTTCTTCTGAATTTTTGGGTCTACCACCCATTAAAGGTTCAATAAGCTTCTGATGCTGCTGCACTACTGACTTTCCTCCTCCTCCCCCTCTCCCTCCTCTTCCTCCCCCCTCCTCCTCTGTGTATGCTGCTCTTGCAGAAATGACACTGCTTCTGGTATTCAAGAAAATATGGTGACCAGCAATACAAGGCAAGCAGATGATCAGTTTGATAGCTGTTTTGTATCAAGAGATTATCATTCCAAACATTGGTGGCCTGTGTTACACTAAATAATAAAAATGATCCACAGCAATAAAAGATTGAACTATGTACCCAACAACAAACCAAAATCCAATGAGGTCACAAGGAGGAAGAAATACCCTCTAACAGGACCACTCTAAGACATTCAGTGGAAAAATATCAAATGTGCTGTCATATTAATCCTGTAACAAAATATTATCTTAGTGTTCAGTGTCCTTTCTATTACTCCTTCATTCCATTTCCCTTCCTTCCTGGTTTTCTGTTTCCTGTGTTCCTTCGCCAATAACCATTCTGCAGTTTCTGGTCACTGAGCTTGTCCGATCCTTATTAGTCTCTTCAGGATGTTTTTTTTTAAATTAATTGTCCCCATACATTTTCCTAAAACCACTAATGGTTTCTGTTCTTCTGCCATTTCATAATCTCTGGAATTTGCTAACGGCTGCCTTTTGTTTTTCAGGAATTCTGTTTTGGCTGCCTTTCGGTCACTTCTCACCACGAGTTTGCTTTTAGAGGGAATGATTCATTTCTCCATGCCTTGCCAGCTTCTAAAAAGCTCATGGGGGGAAAAAAGGAGTGTGAAAAAGTCATCTCTCTGCCCCTGGCATTTTTTCCAACAGGACCCTCCTCTTTCTTGATGGAAGGTCAACCTGATAGATTGTGCTCTTGGTGGCTGTGGAATGTGAGTTCCTTTGTCAACTCATCAGCACTGATGGGACAAAAAGCAGAACAAAAGGCCCTGGCACAAATCTCCCCAGAGCAGGTTCAGTCAGGATATAAGAGACGGAGCCAGAAAGGTGTAAGGAATGTTTATTTTAAACTTGGGCTATCAGATCTGGGCAAGTACTTGATAGCAGCCAAGGCTTCAAGTGGTCTGTATCTTCGGAAGTCCTGTTTTAAATTCATACAGGTAGCCCTCCTCTTACAACAGTTCATTTAGTGACTGTTTGAAGTTACAATGGGATTGAAAAAAAGTGACTTATGCCCATTTTTTCACATTTATGGCTGCTGCAGCATCCCTGTGGTCATGTGATCGAAATTTGGATGCCTGGCAACTGGTTCATATTTATGACGGTTTGCAATGTCCTGGGGTCACGCGATCACCTTCCATGACCTTCTGACAAGCAAAGTCAACGGGGAAGCCAGATTCACTTCACAACTGGGCTACTAACTTAACAATTTCAGTGATTCACTTAACAACGGTGGCAAGAAAAGTTGTAAAATGGGGCAAAACTCACCTAACAAATGTTTCACTTAACAACAGAAAAGTCGGGTTCAACTGTGGTTGTTAGTCAAGGACTTGTATTTTTACTGGGTTGAAGATTAAATTGGTAATTGAAGGCACCTCTCTAGGGGATTCAATGCTCTATGCCAGAAACAGCTGGGGATATTTGTGTTCCCAAACTGTCATCCATATTTGTTGACCGAGCTGATGAAATTCAAGCTCGCCTCCTATGCAGTAGAATTAGTAGAAATGTTTTTTTGTTTGGAAGGAGGAGCTTATAGGTTTTCCCACTGCTGTGACTCCCAGGATGCAACTGGCAGAGAATTCTCTTCATGGGTCATTAAAGGGGAATGGTGGCTTGACAGCTTGGCAGCAATTGTCTCCCTGCCCCACCATTTGACCAGATAAATGAACATCATTCTGCTGATTCCACTATAAAATAGAGCCAGGAGTGAATTTGGTTATTGGTATGCTTTGCAGATCCTATCAATTGTTTCCTTATTCACAGTAGTTGAGTGAAACCCACAAGTGTTCTATCTTTGCAGGATCCAATCTGAGTTGGTCACTGGGACCAGAGATTTTATCATCTGAGATTTTGGACTAGTTCTGGAGCCCATCTTCAGGGATCTTCTCTCTAGCAGGGTAGGCTGTTCTGTGTGTGGTATTTATACGATGTTCCATCTTTTTCCTCTCTGTGCAAAGTGCCATGTTGTTTGAGATACTTTCCCCTAGAGCAGGGCTGTCAAACTCGCATCGTCGTGGTGTCATCACGTGACATACTGGGACTTTTCCCCCCTTTCACTAAACTAGGCAGGGGCGTGGCCAGCACGTGACGCATCTGGCCTGTGGCCACGAGTTTGACAGCCCTGCCCTAGAGCAATGTTTTTCAGACTTGGCAACTTTAAGATGAGTAAACTTCTCCAATGCTGGCTGGGAAATTTTGGGAGTTGAAGTCCATTCATCTTAAAGTTGCTAAGTTTGAAAAGCACTATCTTAGTGACTACTGGTGACTCCCTAGCATTTTCCTTCCTTTGGGGCAGAGTGAATAAATTTGTGTTGCTGAAGAACCAAAGGAACTTCGTCTTCCCAAGGGCAACCTTCAGTGCTCAGTCATAGTGACATCACATGCATAATGATGCTGCACAATTGATGCAAATTACACAATGTACATCATTGACATCTGAAGCCACAACGCACACAAATGTCATTTGAACTCCCCTCCTCCTTATGGGCTTTCATGTTAGAGGAGTCAAAGGCTGCTGCTTCTTATTCTGATCTTAAAAGTCCAGAATGAGATAATTCAATGGACTGTAAGGAGGAGGAGATACGGAATAAGCAGATTGCAAGATTCTGTTGTTATGACTATTAGTAGGTTCTTTTGAGTCACTCTTGACTCCTGCCATCTGCCTAGACTAATCTCTGCACTTTACTTCATGGGATTTTCAGAAGTGGTTTGTGATTGTCTTGTTCCTAGGGCTGAGAGCGGGTGGCTGGCTTAGATTTCAGCTGGATTTGTGCCTAAGGCAAGACTAGGACTTAGAGACTCTCACTTTCCAGCTTGTTGCCTTAACTGCTTCACAAAACCGGGTCTCTCTTTTATTATGGGCAATCTCAACAAAAAGTATAGTTATAGCTTTCCCATGGAGTTGATTTTCTGGTCTGGTCTACCTAGCTGACATATGGTCCACTTAAAAAATGATTTGAAGTTAATTAGACATGAAAAAAGTAGAAGTACTCTAAATGTGGAATACACAATCACTTCCAGATCACTTGTCAAAACAGCAAACACATAAAAATAACCTTTCAAAAATTCAGCGATGGTGTTAATAACATGCTTCAGAAAAGGACTACAAATCTGGATGTTATTGCTCCTTCCACTCCCCTCAATTAGCTTATAAGCATGAATGCTCATTTCTTGCAAGTTGTAATCATGGCTTTTGCATACCTCAGAAACAAATTGGGATCTCATATATTTCTTAAAGGTTTTATGAAAAATGTAGACAGAGTTTTATGAGAAATGAAGACATCATTTTTAAAGTTACAACAATAATGCATATATTTTCTCCCAATGTAAATGTCCAGAAAATAGAAATCTAAACCAACCATGAAATAATTAATTCTTTAACTACAAAAAAAGTTATCCTGACTGAATTCAACATGCTGTATGCAAAACCTTGTTTATAATACATCCCCCCACAACTCCATTTATTGAATTCCTATCAATATGCATTTTGTAATGTCAGGGGATGATTGCTAATGTAGTTGATTTCCCCATCCATCCATCATGCAAGTATTTACCATGGTTGACCTGGTTTATTTCAAGAATTTAATTCAAGATGTGGCATAATCAGTCAGAAACAGGTTTAGCATCCCACCATATGTTTCATAAGTATATACTGCAATCTATGTAGCTTTTCCATACCATAAATACAGACTCAAGGTGAAAAAGTTTGGGTTACAAATGAACTTATAGACAAAGACCAAGGTTGCTGAATTGCTTTTGAACATCCCATCCCATCCCATTCCATCTGCTATCCTACCCTACTCTGCCCTGTCAGAAGTTCAGTGGTTTAACATGGAAACTGGATGCATGGAGATACTGATCTTGCTTGGTATTTGATAAAACATGGAATCACACTTGGCCAATAAAGAATTCTATTCTATTCTATTCTGTTCTGTTCTGTTCTGTTCTGTTCTGTTCTGTTCTGTTCTGTT
>JANHJO010010905.1:119774-132454 GCA_032468235.1 Pseudoxyrhopus heterurus
ATCAAACAATGCCATTTATTGGGATTTAGGAAAGGTGCCTTCTCTTTTGTGGTGGATGTAACAGCATCCACCCAGACAGCCACAGGTCTCCCATCCAGGTTATATTCAGAAGGTATAGTAAACGTGAGTGTTCTACCAGGGATAGGGATAGGATGGTGTATCTGCGGAATTGTATTTGCTCAAGTGCCTTCTTCAAAATACACATGATCATTGTTTTCAGTGTTTTTATATTTCTAATATTTTAAGCTGCCTACAGGCTCATGCAGCTGGGCAGCCTTTCAACTGAACAAGCAAAGTCTCATTCGAGTTGTGCTTTGCTTTAAGTGACTGCATGAGCATGCTCTTCTCGGCAATAACAGAGGTTGTTTGCCATTTCTCTCTTCTAGGAAGTGTTTTAAAATCTTCTTTGCCTATGCTTCTAGGGTTTCCTAGGGAATGTCGACCTAAGTATTTACTAGGTGTAACCCTGCTTTCTTTTCTGAGTTTAGTCAAGATCTTAAATCTTTCAGGCCCCCATAGAAATCTATAGGAAATGATTGTCAGATCATTGTCAGTTTAACAGAGTTGGAAGGAACCTTGTAAATCAGGGGTGTCAAACTGGTGGCCTGTGGGCCGGATGGGTCATGCGCAGGCCACGCCCACCCCAGCTCCGCGAAGGGAGAAAACATTGTGATATGTCACATGACGGCAATGTGACATGGCAAGTTTGACACCTGTGTTGTAGGTCATCTAGTCCAGTCTTGATTGTACAACCTTCTAACCTGATAGTTTCAAATAACTCTGTTTAACTCCTATCTCTGTCATTATAGACTTCTAAGAGTCTATAATGTTCAACTAAGAGTCACCAGGTTAAGAAAAGCTACCTCATACAATGCATGCAGTAACAATTCTCGCTGCTCACAAGATCTGAACTTCATCACACAGTTAAATGCAGTTTCTTATGATTCTTTGCCATAAGGTTGACATAATAATAGAATGATTTAACAGGGGGTACCATTAATCTTTAACTAATGAGACCAGACTAGTTAAGATGTAAAGATTCACAGGAGTAGCACCACTGGAAAACTCTGGTGATTTATTCAGAGCACTGCAAGGTACTATAATAATCAGAGTGAGAAAGTCTGATGCGTAAAAAGCAGGATTTGCATCTTAACAGCATCATGAAAGAACATTACATGACATGACATTTTGCCAGTAGCCACTTCAGCATTACTCATGTTGACACCACTCTGTATTATGACAAAGGAACAAACCAATTCACAATTCTACTTACTGCTGAAAATTGGGCTGGAGGGGAGAGGGAGAGAATCAAACAGCTGTCATTATTTATTGGCTACCTACTTGACAATAGCCACTGCAATTTTGGCCAATTGCGGCTAGAATCAGAATATTGGAGTCTTAGGGTGCAATATTGCAAACTATCTCTCTATCATATAGCGTACAGTTATGTATATTGTGTTGAATACTACATGGTGGCAAAAGCAGAGCTGTGAACATACAGAAATTAAGTATATCACAAAATACCACGTTAGTCAGAAACATAGAATGCAATAGATTTCAGCAATGTCAAACAATTTTCTTGGTATGCCCAGTATATACTTTCATCTTGATTTATTTTATAGGGATGAAACAGCTTCAAACATCATCCAAAGCCAAAAAGGTGATTTGTTTGCATTTGCATCATTGCAGTCCTAGGTGAATCTTCTGCTGTTAAGGTTCTCCAGAAAACCATTGTTAAAGCAAAAGGTAGTTTAATGTGGGTGTTAGCCATATAGGATACTCTGATTTTTGAGTCCTTTTCAAATAAGCATAACACTAGTCATTAGTTCACCTAGTAACAGAATAACAGAGTTGGAATGGACCTTGGAGCTCTTCTAGTCTAACCTCCTACTCAAGCAGGAGACCCTATAGCATTTCAGACAAGTGGATGTCCAATCCCTTCTTTAAAAACTTCTGTTAAAGAGGTACAAAGTACTAATCTGAAAGCAGACAATCATAGAAGAAGAGAAAGGGGAAGGAAGGCGTGCAACAGAGGAAAAGAAACAGTAGTGCAGTTACTGGTTACTTTTCCTCTTTTTCTTTTGGAAACTATCTGATCTGATAATTTGTTATGGAAATTCAAAGCTCTACACGCTGGATTGCATTTTTCATATTTGCACCAGGCATGCAGAAAATAACTTAAATACAAAATCACCAGGCCCATCTAAAAACTATTTAAATGTCAGTTAAAAATATCTATCCAATTATCTAAAAATATTTCCAAGAGGGCAACCCATCGGATACAATTTGCCTATAGTGTTGGGCCTTGTAAGGCAGTGGTTTCTGCCTCTCTGCCAGCTTTAAAAGTAATAATCCCTTGCGTGGCTGCCTAGAATTTGGTGGCTGCCTATCCAGAGAGAGCTCTCAATGCATCAGACACAATAGTTCCTTGATGGAGGCATTGGGCTTGTCAAATGGCATTGAGGTGGTGGTAACATTAGAGACTTCTCCAGAGAGCTAGGTTTTTGCATAATTAATCCAAAATAGGGTTGTTTGATCCTGGTCATTTGTGTCGTGAGTGATAACTTTGGATTGATAGACAACTATTGCTGATGTAAAAATAATATGGATTAGTGTCAGATCGTGAAATTGATGCTAATGATATTTCTTTATATCAATGAAGTTTGTGCCCACTATTGTCAGAAGCATCTACGAATGACGGCATAACACTTCCAAAAACATCTACAAGTTCTTGTCATTAACCTTCTTTGTCATGTGCACATATGGTTGTTATTGTTGAAGTGGTTTTTATTAATTACATTTCTATGATTTACCTCTTCCGTATTAATGTTTACAGTTTATCAAAGAGGCCTTGTAATTAGAAAAGGACTTCATCAATGTTGCTGATTTGGTTGCAAGCGGTACATGTAGTGCCATCTTTTTTGCTTTTAAATCCACCCTCCCAGATTCTTGTTTTGTTTTCTTTGAGTAATAGGCAAATGCTGCTGGTGCGTTAAATTGCTTTTGGGGGACAAGGAGAAGATAACTTTCTCCTGTTGAAAGCCTCTGTTTGTTTAGGCAGTGAGCATGATCCAAAAACATATATGCTTTTAGCGTGTGTTTTCAATTAAAGGAAGACTCAATCCATAAAAGAGGGATTACAGAATATTATTTCTGGAAATCAGGTTGCCTAAGGCTGAAACAAGTGATAGATTTTTGTTTCAAATCTGGATGTGTATTCAATACAGTTTGTATGTCTTGGTATGTCCAGGCACAATTTTAAGTATCAAATACATACGTGTATGTGCACACAGGCACACATACATAGGGGGAAAATATCCAAGTTCCCTTCTCCTTGTAATGTATCTGTTTTGATCTGATAACATCTCTAAAAGATTTCGAAGTGGTTTCCACATAGTAAAGAGAAATACATTGGACTGGAAATACAGTACATTTCAGCAACATTGTCTCCTATCCCGGTAGCAGGGGTGGGATTCAGCCGGTCTGGTCCGGTTCGGGTCACCCCCTTGTTCTGATTCTGCGTGGTTCAGAAAACCAGCAAATTGGACCACTGGCTGGCCCCACCCCTACCTTTTTTGGGCCCTTTTTGGCCATTTTTTTGGGCAAAAATGGCCTGAAAAAGCCCCCCCCAAATGGCCTGAAAACAGCCCAAAAAATGCCCTGTTTTTTTGGCTGTTTTCAGGCTATTTTCAGGCCGGTTTTGGCTGGAAAAACAACCTGAAAATTGCCCAAAAATCGGCCTGAAAGCAGCCCAAAAATGGTCTGTTTTTTGGGCTGTTTTCAGGCCGATTTTGGCTGGAAAATGGCCTGAAAATGGCCCCAAAACAGGCCAAAAAAATCCTACCTGTTCCTTTGAGGCGAGTGGCCGGGAGGCAGGGCTGGGTGTGATGAGTGACATCACCCACCCAGTCACATGACCAACCAGCCACGCCTACCCAGCCAGAGAACCGGTTGTTAAAAAAATTTGCATCCCACCACTGCCCAATAGGGAATATTAATCTTCATCTCCAGACCTAGCTTCATGTAAAGTGGGGATGTCCAACCTTGGCAACTTTAAGACCTATGGATTCAACTTCCAGAAGCTGAATTCCCATGCTGACTGGGGAATTCTTGGAGTTGAAGTCACAAGTCTTAAAGGAAGGAACAGATTTTTCCCCCCCTCAGATTCTGGCTGTTCCCTGGAGAAAAACTCAAGAAATTCCTCTTTTCCTACTCTGAGAAGTCCAAATTTGGGAATGGATTTTGGATATCACAATATTATAAAAACAATGCTGTCAGACTTAAGGCACAAAATTTCAGGGAACTGCTAGTGGGAAGCTAAAAATTAGCTCTCTTTTCTACCATCTAGTGTGTCTCCAAAAGTTTGCAGCCTGGAACTGGTAGTGATTTCTTATTTGCAATATTTTGTCACAGAAAGAAGTACTGTATACAGTATTAAAGTAAAAAGAATAATAACTCAAGATTTTATAGTTTTTTTTTCTCTATGTGCTCAGCTAGATGTCATCTAGAAAAGATGCTGTGGCTAACACTACCAGCCCTGGAAGTTTGTGGATCAATTCCAGGATAATCTGTCATTGCCAGCATCATCTGTCATTTTCTGATTAGTTGACTCTATGGAAGGTCTAGATTACATTTAATTATTACTACCCACTACTTTGAGAAGCATATTTTAAATTTCATTTGCATTTTGCTCATATCTCATTTTTCATTTTATACACAACAGCTGAAAAAGACCTGGCTTAGTAGGGTTGCAGATAAGGGCTGATTTCAGATAATTCTTTATAGGCCTTTATATTAAAGGTTTTTAGACATATAGTAACACATTAAATACCCTCCTGCCTAGGGCTGATGTCATCTCACACTGTCATATGTACTGTACAAATGTGAACTCATTCTTATTATAATCACGTGCTATTAAAGATCAGTGAATTATTGGCAACTTAATTCAAACCTTACAGCATTTCTGTACACACTAAATTTTACTTGATGACTTCAGAGTGGAGAGAATACTGTAAAATAATAGATTCTTCCTGTTTGTTCAGTTTAGCTGAAATACCCCTGAACAGTTTTCACTGGCAGCATTACTTGCAGCAACATTAAGGTAGTATTCATATTGTTAAAAACTCCCTTTTGGTTGCATATTCTGTTGGGAACGCTTCTTTTTCCTTATCAAGTTGTTTGTGAGTATTGATTGGTAGTGGAGACCAAAGTTAAAAAGATAAGGATCAAGTTCCAAGAAATGCCACCTTTGTACAAATAAGATTTTATAGATTCTTTACACTACAGAATAATAGAGTTGGAAGGGACATTGGAGGTTTTCTAAACCAGCCCCCTGCTCAAGCAGGAGACCCTATACCATTCCAGACAAGTGGCTGTCCAGTCTCTTCTTAAAAACCTCCATTGATGGAGCACCCACAACTTCTGAAGGCAAGCCATTCCCCTAGTTAAAAGAATGGCTTGTCTTCAGAAGTGGTGGGTGCTCCATCACTGGACATCCTTCATTAACTGGTACCAGTGATAAGATGAATTTGTGTACATTTTCTTTTGACTCTATCCCTTGTGCCAGTATTAATCTAACTTTTCAATCTATGACTTTTGCATCGGCGTTTTCCTTCTCATTAAATGCTATCCAAATCCTATATTACTTCTGAGAACAAAAGGGGCCACTGGTGTGGATTTTGTCATTAACATGCAAAAGAGTTCTGCTCTAATAATAACAAGTGTGATCTACTCCTCTGTGTGTTAATACAGCCTGCCCACCCCAAGAATCTTGATTGCTGCCCTAACCTAGGGCACGAGAAGTGTGGATGTGTCTAGGTGTGTAGAATTTCTGGGGATTAACAATAAGAGTTTACTTGGTAATATATTTTCCCTGAAATCTTCTGCTTAACCAATTCTGCATTCCATAAAAGAGATGGGAGGATTTTGCTTGTGTTTTTTTTTTCTGGTCAAGTTTTTTATTCGGGAGGATTTTGCTTGTTGAAAATGGCAACTAGAAATCAGGTTCACTGCTCTTTGAGTAATATTGCTTTCCTTGCACTAACAGCATCTTAAATGGGTCAGTGCTTTGGCTATAACAGGGCATCGTGGAATTGCCTTGCCTCCATAGCCCAATGCTGTTTAGATGGTTTAGAGATCCATTTAAAGTATAATGAATTGAGGGAAACAAACAAATGATCTTTCAAATGTTTAAGCAGGGACAAGTGGATTTCAGTAAACTTAGGGCATGAGAAATGTCCTGCACAATTTGTGTTTAGAAACATGATAAAGTTATGGTAAATATTATTTTTACAGCTGTTGAATGAAATATCCAAATTTTCCCTCTCTATTGCTTTTGACGTAGCATTTTACAATTTCAGCTGACAGTCCCTAAATACCAAAATACTTTGGCATATTCTAGATACAGAAAGATACAGCAAACGAAACGAAAAACAAAACCAACCAGGTATTTTCTCCACCAGGGAACTGAAGTCCAGCTTGCTTTGATTCTATAGAGCCTAAATTAAGTCAGAGTCTTAACACAGTAAGCTGAAGGATAAAGAGTGAAGAGCACCACAACACCTTAAAGACATAAAAAATTATTATCACATAGTTTTTTTTTTGTAGATCCGGAGCTATTTCACTGAGCACATGGACTATAGTCCTGAGGAAAAAGGTTCACACATAGCGAAATAGTGAATGAAAACATGCAAATTAGAAAGAAAACATTTAATAAAACAATCACTAAGTGTGACCTACACAGTCTTGCATTGCGGAGTTGCACAAGGGAGTCTTCCCATCCTTTCTTCTTCCCACCTGCTTTTCCAGGACTATCAAAGCCCATTGCAGTTGTAGTTGGACGCAACAAATTTACACCAACCAATCAATCAATATTGGTATAGCCTGTGGGCAGACCTCTGAATGCTTCTCTCTGCTCCTTCAGGAATAGATCTTAAGTCATAAGTATTTCTGAAAACAAATGAGCACAATTTTGTATACTGGTTTTATGGAAGACATACTGGTGGAGTGGAGGAATGAGAAACATACCTAAATATAATAGCTAGCATTATGAGAACAATAAGAAACTAAGATTAGGAACAGGAATCAAATCAGCCACGATAGATAACCGTAATAATGAACCAGGAGTGTCTGAAATCTATGGTAAGGGAAAGAAAAAATCCATCCACTCCTCCTTTTCTCCAGTTACCAATGGAAATATAAAAGAGATTCCCCCCCCCCTCTGTTGAATATAAGAGTGTACGTATGATAGGGAGAAAAAAATGCTACCTGAAGCCAAGTTCAAAAAAGGTAAATCTTGTTTCTGGACTTTCAAATTGTTACTGTACGTATTCATTTTTGCAGAAATACAAATGCCCTTTTACATTATTTAAATGGCATGTAATTAAGTAGCAAGGTTCTCGGTTGCTACAGAGGGAAATCCGGCGTGCGCTAGGATTCCAAGCCCAGAGGGCTACAAAGAAGCACACTAAGACTAAGAGAAAGGGGAAGGGAAAAATGGAGGGGGGGGGGTTGTATGGAGGAGTGAGGAAAGGGAACGGAGTGTTTAACATTCAGAATTTGTCCACAGCCGATAATTTATTGGAACTCATCTGTAACAAGGCCTGGCACTGATTTATAAGTTGATTTGAAAAATAAATAAAAGTGATAGAAACCTGCATTCGGTTTTAATGATAGACTGTTGCAGCGTGAAAAGTAAGGATATGAGACATTGCAAGGAAATTAGATATTATGCCCTCAAGACAACTGCAGCTACCAGCCCATTAATTGTTAGATATTTATTATTAAAAATTTCTTTTCATGACTGACTGCAGAATATTTGTGCTGTTAAAGTTGTTGAGTACTGACATGAATGGAGTGCATGGAAGTCATTCTCTCTTTCTCCCCTCCTCCTCCTCCTCCTCCTCCTTTTGTCTGCGTGCTTGACAAGGAGACGGACCTGAAAGAGATGGCGAATCTCCACTGTGCAAGCATGAAAAAAAAGCCCAGGTTGCTTTCCAGACCACTTGCTAATCCATGAAAACTAAGGGCACAAGCCACCTAGAAATTACTTTGTGTAGTTTCAATTTATTCTCACTGAGGTGATTGATTAATGTCTAAAGCACGTACACACTACTTGTACGTTTGGAAACATGTTTTAGCAAATACCCACATTCAAAGTACAGTCCCTTTTGTAGTTGACAGGAAAAGGTGACACTGGCTTTTTGGTCAAAATGTCTTGATGGTTCCATCAAATGTTAAACAAAAGAAAGAATCTGAGCTGTTCAATTGGACACCCTGTGTAAACTAAAAAAAGAAGCCCAAAAAACCCTTTCCCTTTGTACTTAATTTGGGATAGAGTTGGGGAGACTGGATGGAGCTGAGCATTTATGTGCCGGATACCCTTCCTGATGCCTATGGGGAGTTCACAGTAGATACTTTTTTTCTTTGTGCCCTTGGAGAGAAACATCTGTTGCTACCTAGCATTGAATGCTCAGACTTCTGAGTGGGAGACAAGTGTTTTTTATGCCTAGGCTACCACAATGCTCACGTACCTGCCTTTCTATCAAAATAAGAAGGAGAGATGGAGAATTTTATAACAGCATTTCTAAAATTGCCTGAGTCTGTGGTTGAAATGTGTAACATTCACATTCTGCTTTATTTGCTTGAAATATCATAGGAAAGCCATCATAGTCTAGGTTGGCCCAAAATTAGAAGGAATCTGGTAGCACTTTTTTTTGGGGGGGGGGATAACGAATTTTATTAAAGGCATAAGGTACTCTATCTAATGAAATGAACTGCAGTTCACAAAGGTTATGTTTCAATTTAGTTGCCTGAATATTTTTAATTGTGCATTTTTGCATTTCCTTGTTTTAGAATCTGTTTAGTGTAAGAGCGGCTGTAATGCTGAGCCTTAGGTTGGCAAAAGCCACCTGGAGCTCGTGTTTCATTACCACCTATATACAGTCAGTCGGTTCTGATTTTTGCTAGAAGGTAAATATCAGTATTATGCTCTGTTTCTTCATGTCTAATATCTCCCCCCCTCAAAATGGAAGCTTCAGAAATAATTCATAGATTTGGAATATTTATTTTCTGTTGATTTATTTGTAATGTAGTGCAAATTAATAGATTCATCATATAGAAGTATATACACTGCAGGTAAGGATGATGTATATATTTTGAATTTACTTTGGATTTACAAAAAAATATGGTCAGATTTTCAATTTTTGGGCTCTCTTCCGGTTGTTCAATTGCCTACACATTCATGTAGAGATTCTCAGTCATCCAGGTCATGGTTGTCCCAAAGGTACTTTTTCAGAAGGCAACTAGACTTTCTTGTTTTTTTCTTTGAAGACATTTCACTTCTCATTTAAGAAACTTCTTCAGCTCTGACAGGATAGTTGGGAATGAAAGGATTTATATTCTTTGCAGACAGCTGGTCACTTGCATACTTTTAGAGGATCGCTGAAGCACTTGGAGGTTTATCTGTGTCCTCAGGATCACTTGAATGGTGCTCCTGGTTCCTGTACTCTACAATTTTTTTCCTCTGGAAATCCATTCCTACTCCCACACCATTCAAAGGGTGTTCATCGCTAAAAGTATGTATTCTCAGTCATCCAGGTCATGGTTGTCCCAAAGGTGCTTTTTCAGGAAGCAACTGGACTTTCTTAGTTTTTTTCTCTCTGAAGATGTTTCGCTTCTCATCCAAGAAGCATCATCCAAGAAAAAATAAGAAAGTTCAGTTGCCTCCTGAAAAAGCACCTTTGGGATTCCTTCACATATATGCCTTCTTCAATCTGGCATTGGTCTACAACTCTCTTGGTCATGAACAATAATCTAACAAGTATCTAGGGAGACTATGCTGAGAAAAAGTAGTCTTGATAAGGATGTTTAGCTTTTTGTTATGACAGAGCAATTGTCCCAAGTAGCAATTGTACTCAAATTGGAACTTGGGCAGGATTCTGAAGTTTGGGAAAAATTACAGAAATGTTCATAGACTGCTAGTAATTCACCAATGAAAATAGTGATGTATGGTTTGGTGATACATGCATTGTAACACATGAATTGTGCTTCACATGGCTAAATTATAACAATGTATTATTTATGATTTTAATAATATTTCAAAATCATTTTAGCTATAATAAAAATTATAACATTTGCTCTTTTGGGCTCAGCGATTAGAAGAGTGATAGATGTAATGGAAGCAGTGCATCTTGTTATAGAGGAAGCATTAGAAGCATATGCACAAATAGACATGTGGATAGATAGGTGTGATAGATATTCATATCTATGCAGGTAAAATACCTTGAGTCAATGGGGACAAAAGGATGAAACCTGATTTATTGTTCGCATGGAGATACTTAAAATTATTTTACAAGATAACCTAAACAAACAGTCAACAGAAGAACAAATCAAGACAAATATTTAGAGAGGACAAAGAGCAAAGAGGAGGAACAGCTGGAACAGAAGGAGAACAGAAACATTGGTCTTGTCCCTTGTTTTGCTCTGGAGGGAAATCAGGTATTTGGAAGGTGTAATAGCTAGAAAATCATAGGAAGACTCTTTGCCTCTAATCCTTTCCTTTTTAGAGGATTTATCATTATGTAGGACTTAAATTAGTGATCATGGCTGCCATTCTCTAATTGTCCTTTTGTGAAAATATAATAATGCAACACCTGCATTTTTGACTGGTATATTCTAGACTTGGGAGTAGGGGTGGGGAAGGTGGACATCTGGGAACGGCTGCAGTCCCTGGAACAAGCATA
The DNA here is from genome assembly GCA_032468235.1 of Pseudoxyrhopus heterurus. Classification (NCBI taxonomy): domain Eukaryota; kingdom Metazoa; phylum Chordata; class Lepidosauria; order Squamata; genus Pseudoxyrhopus; species Pseudoxyrhopus heterurus. The sequence continues at coordinate 130,517 of JANHJO010010905.1, forward strand.
TATAGTGGAAAATTGTGGACTATGTGTGACATACATAAGACAGTTTTGCTTCTTTGAGGGAAAAAGCCTTATAAAATACAAGTAAGACTAAGGCTTTGTCAAGGATCTCTGCCTTAGCAGCCTGCCTTACAATAGCCAAGGACAAATAGGGAAGGGTTGTGTTGGAGTAATGGATGTAATAGATGAGCTGCCAACTAGTCCTGCTGTGGCAATTTTGAGAGGATGATGGTTCCGCACCACCCTATTTGCAGTTGTGATGAGCTTTAGACATCTCCCATTATTTATTGCACAAGGCTCAGGAAATAGCAGAGGCCAGCCAAACCAGATGAACTGGGCAAAGGGAGTGTGAGGCACAAAATACCCTATGCTTAAAGAAGAAGAAAAATTGATCATAAAGAAGAAAATGTTTTTAATTAATATTTTTTGACTCCGTGTTCTGATCTCTTCTTCAGCTTTTGAGAGCAGGACAGCTGAGAAGTTTAAATAAACCAGTGTTGTGCTATAGATTTCATTTTCCCAAAGTGAGCTCTTTTCTCACGATTTTAGCCAAGAAACTGGGAAATTAAGTTTGATGCCAATACTGGTTATCTTTATTTAATGAAACAGTAGAAAATATAAGTTGCTTTCATTCCGCTTTTGAAATGTAAAATGGATGCTGAGTGGACTGCCAACCAAAAATTAGCAAATGTTCGTTACATATGAAATGTGTAAGAACCAGTTGGTTAGCCAAAGAAAAAAATTCAGCTTATCTTTTTTTTTTTGTATCTCTGTGTAAAATAAAGCAATACTTTGACAAATTATGATGAAATGCTACAAACTACCTATCTGTGGTGGCGTAGTGGTTAGAATGCAGTATTGCAGGCTAATTTTACTGACTGCCAGGGGTTCGATCCTGACTGGCTCAAGGTTGACTCGACCTTCTATCCTTCCGAGGTTGGTAAAATGAGGACCCAGATTGTTGGGGGCAATATGCTGACTCTGTAAACTGCTTAGAGGGCTGTAAAACACTGTGAAGTGGTATATACGTCTAAGTGCTATTGCTATTTCCTACAAAAACTAAGAACAATTGATAGGAAGTATAATATTATGTTCTTCAAAATGAACGCTTCATTCTTTAAATGGAATATTCAGCTGCTTAGGATAGATTTTGCTTGAGATCTTCTGACAATCTTTCCAAACAGACCAATTCCATTGCAAGGATGGACTTTACTATCCTTCACAAATGTCTTGGATCTTCATGATTTACAAAAACAAAATAATGTATGTAAGATATGCAGGTATACACTCATGTGCATAGTTTATTTAGCTATAAAATTAGTGTGGCATAGTATTTTAGCATTTGCTTTAAAAAAATACACACTACAGAAAACTCCACAGAATGATCCAATTTATAACTTAATTACAATATAAAAAATGTACAAAATAATTCATCTGCTACTCTCTATTTTCCCAGCTTTCTTTTCTTTCATTTCAAAATGCAGAAGTAGCAAGAAACTGTATTTTGTGGAATGATGTAAGTTGGCTGGCTAATCAAACCTTTCTGAATACTTGTTCGTAAGTGGGGATGGGAATAAAATGAGAAATGTATTTTTTTCCAAGCTCAGAACCAAATGACCCTCCTTAAAACATTCCATTACAATGTTCAATCAGAACAAAACTGAAATATTTAAATTTTGCTTTGAGCTCAGAATATTCAATATTGTCTATTTTGAAGTCTGAACAAGTTGTTATAAGGTTGCAATGGTTTGTTCAAGGTTATACTTTATGACCAGAATATTCATCATATGACAATTCAAAGTAGCCAAGTTTTTGTTTTAAGGCTGGACCAATTTTGCATTGCCTTAATCTTGAAAGAGATGTCTCAACATACCGTATATACTCGAGTATAAGCCGACCCGAGTATAAGCCGAGGTCCTAATTTTACCCAGGAAACCTGGG
>JANHJO010010905.1:153665-164426 GCA_032468235.1 Pseudoxyrhopus heterurus
ATCTATCTATCTATCTATCTATCTATCTATCTATCTATCTATCTATATCTCTCTCCTATTTGTCTGTCTTTCTTTGTCATCTATCCATCTATCTAACCATCCATCCATCCATCCATCCATCCATCCATCCATCTACAAAGATAACTATCTATCTATTGAGATAGATAGATAGATAGATATATTTTATATTTAGATAACAAAGGGGAGTCAGCTTTTCAGTAATGTTTGTAAGGCTAACCATTTGTAGTCGACCAAGTGGATTAATCCAGTGTTTTTGTCCCCTGGGGACAAAAAAAGGGGGGGTCTTTTCCCCTTCTTGTTGCATATTCATGCATTGTCACTAATCTTTAAATAGAATTCATTTCTTTTTTCTGTAAGTGTATGCTGATCCATGCCACAAAAAAAAAAAAGGCAGATCTGGCCAAGCTTATTTAAAAGTTCTATATAACTGCACAAAATATGTACTTATGACTCCAGATATATAAATATGGGAAATTACACACAAAACTATGATTATGTTTTTTTTAAAAAGAACATAAAATCAAAGGAAATGAAATCCATAACTTCAACTAAGTAGTTTTTGACTTGGACAGTATATGGATGAGGGACAATGAGGAAATCCCATAGATTAGAGCAGATAAATTTGGAAGGAAAAAAAAGTCACCAAGAGTGCAAATTGACTCATGGGAAACAATAATTAATGTTGTTTTAATCATTTGATTGGGAAACAATAATTAATGTTTTAATCATTTGATTGACTTAACTGTATGTGATCAATTGGCTAAGATTTAATTGGGCATCCCCAGTTATTCATAACATTTCCTCGATGTTCTCATGGTAATATAGAGACAGCTCATCTATCTTATTTATTTTCATTCTTTCACCCATAGATTGTCAGGTTGAATATTTTTAAGTTTCCTAATTTTTAACAGTTTATCCACTAAGGCTGCTAACTTATTTTTTGGTTGCTGAATGAGAGGAAAAAAAAGGGTTTCATAGGTTAAATATATAGAAGCCATAGCAGGTAGCAAACACTAAAAAATTAACATTGCCCTATTAGTAAAACTTGTAATACTAAAATATTTCTTCTTTCAAAATAGTATATGGTTTAATGAACTAATAAATGGAGGCCAAAGAGAGGAATTTCTCTCATTTCAAAGTCCAAAACTTTGAGATATACATTTGGGGATATTTGTTCTTAGAAATTCCCAGAATGTTGTGAAAAATAACAGCAGAACATCACTATACAGAAAACAATTAATTAAAATTAAAAACAACCATCCCTCTAGAGACAACAGTAACAAAAGGAGCAATGTACAATAATCTAATATGTTAGTCCTAAAGCAATTATAGAAGCCTGGAATAAAATTATAATTTCATTTATACTTTTTCCTAAAAGTATTCTTTGTAAGAATTGTATGCCTCCAACTCGAGGCGGTAAGATTCCAGTATTGGTTCTGTGTTCAAAGTGATACAGATTGCGCTATCCCACTGGAAATAAATCCCTCCACATATGTTAGTAACCACCTGTTGTTAGTAACCACCAGCTTTCAAATGGTGGTAGTTTTCCAATAACTATTAAAATACAATACTGCTTGCATAAAATAACATAGTAGGGAATACAGGGAGGAAGTTGTTTTTTTTTGCTGCAAACTTTTAACATTCGAATTCCAGATTTTAAAAATATCTACTGTATAGCTACTTTTTAAAAAAGCTGATTCAGAGCGTAAAGCTGTTTTCAATGGGAGGTTTCTTGCATCATCTTTTTCCAAAAGCACTCCCTAAATTTTCTCCTTAACAAATTAGGGATACAGGTGGTCCTTGACCTACGATCATTCCTTCAGTGAGCATTCAATGTTATGACAATACTAAATGAAAATAGTTACAACCCGTCCTTGGAATTCCATCCGTCCTATCACCCCTGTGGTCACATGATCATGATATGGCCCTTTGATAATTGATTCACACTTACAACCGGTTATACTTCCTGTGATCACATAATCACTCTTTCAACCTTCCTTGCTAGCTTCCCCAGAAAGTCAGTGGGGAAGCCAGCAGGAAAGGTGGCAAGTTGCTGGAATAAGTCTCCCCCATCTGCGCAACCTGACTCTCTGTCTGTACCAGCCACCTGTGCATTCTTTTTGATCTGGGTGAGGCTTTTTGTGCACCCTCCCTGAACCCATGCCTCCGTTGCACCCTCATGCACTCCCTCAATCCTCCTGACCCATGCCTCTCACCACTCCCTTGAATCCTCGCACACCCTTCATGACCTTCCCTCTGTGCCCTTTTCTGGCCCACGTGGCACTTACCTGCCTGCCAAGCTGAGACTTGCAACTTCCTTCCAGCTTCCCCACTGACTGGTTAGGTTCCAATTGCGGTTGTAATTTGAAGACTTTCTGTAGAACAAAATAGGAAATTCTTATTTGGAAACAGAGAAAAGGTTTTAGGCTTATATAGTAGATTGACAAAGACGAATAAATAAGCAAGATCCCTATCGTGATTTGTGAAAAAAAAATGTTTTAGTTTCTGTAAAGTTGATGTTACAATTGCTTATAAAGGATACAATTTCAAGATTTTTAAAACTCACCTCCCTCCTTTACTTTGTCTTAAAGAAATGTTGATGTTGTTTTTACATTTCAGTGGTTCCTTCTTGCTGAATTAGTCAATATTTTGGGTCAATGCATTCTATTCACCTCTCTTGATGTTGGAAAACAGGTTTTACTGGTGGGAATTAAGTCATTCAAAAGTGCAATCAAAAGCAATGTATTATATTTGTGACTAAACAAGCAAAAACAATGTCTGTTAATTTATACAGTATTTGTGTTTAGTTAGAAGAAATATAGCACAATAAATAAGCTTTTATAAGCTTGCTAATATTTTGTGACAGAAAAACCTCTTTTAAAACTAATAAAATAGAGTATTGACTCTTTGTGATTACATGGCCACATCTATGCAGTTTCCTTGGCAAATATATAATTGAAGTTGCTACTTCCTTCTGGAATTTTTTTTAAACTTCTCTCTTTTATCTTATAATCCTAGAATTCTCCAATAGTTTTCTATCCAAATATTAATCAAGTCTGTTTCTGTATAGCGGTTAAGGTCAGCCAGATACTGCTTACCACATTACAGTGTCTTCCCTACATGACACAGGTTTATTTTTTCTAGTATTCACTGCCATCACCTCTCCCCACCACCCCCTGGGATATAAGCCTAAGTCCCTCCCATGCCTTCATTTTTCTCTTAATTACAATATACAACGGCATTTTAAGGCCAGCAATTACTGGTTCTGCGGAGCAGGAGTGTCCACGAGGGATCATAAAAGTCAAGATAGTGGCAATAACTTGTGGCTTCTGTTTCTGAACCATCAATAACCAGATTGACTAAGATTTAATAGAGACAAATTCCTGAAAATTTGGGTGGTTGGGTTTTTTTTTAAATCACTTTTAGTGACTTGCAGAGAAGGGGGCAGGAGACTTGACTTTACAAAAGGAAAGCCTGCAAATAAAAAAGCAATTGTAAATTACAAAAACCTTCAACTAATGCAGAAATTACTTTTAATAAAACTTTTCTATTTAATTGACTGTTCTATAAGTTCATTATGCTGTATTCTTCAAAGTCCAATTTCACTGTATTTTCATTTTTTTTATTCTATACCTCATATATATTGCTGATGTTTAAATTCTTGCTGTCTTAATCCCTGTTTATATCTCTGTTGGCACACTCTATGGAGCTGTAGTCCTTTTTCTACAAAGTTTGATCTGTCTTTTTATCTTTTTTAAAGTTTCTGTTCATCTTTTCTCGTTGTTGGTTCCTTGTTGAACTTCTTGATGCTTCTCTTCTAAATCTTTGGTCTATTTCAGGGAAGTGGCTTGAAGAACTTTTTCCCTGATGCCAGATCTGAGGGAAGGAAATAAATGCTCCGTTTTTTTCAGGTGGCCTATCTTTTACTTTGCCTCTTTATTTGACTCCTGGCCTTTGGTCTCTTTAGTCAGTCTCTCCATTATAAAGCCTATGGTGGCAAGAGTTCCCAGGCAGCCATCTTGTCTCTCCTCCTTCTCCCCCATCTGCCCAGTGCTACTCTTTGATTGGCAGAATGATTGATTGACTTTCTTTACCACTGCTTGATTACAATATCAAAATATGGATTGCATCCAAAACGGATTTGTATGATAAGAGAAAACAATAAACAGCTTCAGCATGTTCACATGTGCAAATGTTGGGGTCCGAGAAAAAGTGTAGATGGAAACAAAGGTATGATATGTGGGTGCATGAAAATTTAGATTGATTCTTAAGAAAATAGGTATGAAAGGAGCTGAGCAAGAATTTCAGCATATCTAGAATAAAACGAACATATTCAGCCTTAGTTCTCTGTTTATCTGTAAATGATTAATTCTTTGTGGAGTCTTGGAAAATTTACATTGCACACTTCTTTTGAATCCACTAACAAGTTCTTTCCTACTGTAATTATTTGACTTGGGGGCGGTAGTAGGACGGAGTATCATTTATTCAGGATTTTAGATAAATGTACTTTCTGGGCATTCTTAATAGAGGTAGAAAATTTCAGATTACATAGTAATCTCATTTTGTGCATTTTGACCCAACAGAGCTAGATGTGCTCAAAAAAATGGTGAAAGTTTCCACCTCTATTGAGACAGGACCCTATACAACAATTTTAAGAATACATCCACATAACATAGATGTAACTCAGGTGATAGCAGAGGCTCTTCTTAGAAAGGACCACTAGATCTAACTTCTTTGAGATTAGCACAGTAGTGGGGCATTCCATTCAGCCTCTGCTCTATATCCACAATACGTATTTTCTTAGGGGTTTCTCTAGGGATGTGTAGCTCTTTCATCCAAAGATGGAAAGGTGCTTTGGAATGGGTATAGATGAACAGTATGCCCTTCTTTCTGTAAATATGTATCTTTTGCAGAATTGCTTCTGTGAGACCAAGAAAGGACAGATTCCTTGAGAAGGTTCTGGCAGGTGCAACCTTGATACCCACGCCCACAAGCACATCAGAGCTTAAGTACTGTACATTTTTAACTTCCACACCTACTCAATGTCATGCGATAAAATCAAGGTCTTTTGGGGATTCTGTGACCAGGTCCTGTGTGGGCTGTTCTAGAAATAGCCTTTTCTGATTCAGCAATAGGGCCTGGAGTGAAAATTTTAAAAAGGGAAGGTTTAAAAATGTCTTTAGGATAACATGAAAAAAGGCACAAATAGCTGTAAGTTTTTGCTTTGCTGTATAATGGGCTGTTTACAAAGCTTTCTAAGAGGAATAAAATATGCACAGTTCCCAGAAATCAGTGTAAGGATTTTGAACTATGCCGTCTTAAATTCATTATGTCTTAAGTGTGTATATATTTTATGATTTGTACTGAACCTTATCTTTTGGGGGGACAGAATCGATGATAATCGCCTTGGGAATATGGCATAAAGAAGAGGATGAACTTCTTGGTCTTTTTCCCATTATCCACTGCAAAATGTGAGCTGTGAAAATGATGGATATTTCTTTTAGTCTTGTTTAATTAGACCAGGATCTAAAGCTAAATGTCTAAGCCAGGTGAGCTATGTGACTCAGAAAACATAACAACACAACTGCTGAGATGCCATGACAATGAAGCAAAGCTACATGGAACAAATGAATTTTTAATAATAACAAAGGATAACAAAGGGTTGAACAGTCCACTGATTGATCCATAGTTGTAACAAACGTGTGTGTGTGTGTGTGTGTGGAGAGAGAAGGAGAGAGAGAGAGAGAGAGAGAAAGTGCTTTATTGATTTGTTGTTTGATAGTATAAAAAGATGAAAAAACAACAATGAGGCAATACTTCTAAACAAACGTGCATAGGATTATTCTGATTTAAACTGTATCCCAAAGAAAATTAGTGGATTAATTTTTCATTATTATTAATAATCATTATTATTCATTACACTTGTTGTAATGTAATGACTTCATTACAGTTGTTTTACAGAAGCACTCAGATGAAAGGTACTTTATGAGGTTGAGGATGAACATCTATTGCATGGTTCCAACTGTTACATGCCAATTTATCAAAGTAATCATAACCACGGCCCTCTAGGTGTCATTGGCACTATTGCACATGAGTTGGAGGTGATAAACAATGAAGACCAGAGTATTGGCGTGAGGGCCTAATGAATTCACCATTTGGGGTGTCACATAATTCTTTCATTCATCGTAGAAAATTAATTGCCATGCATAGAATGCCTCCTACAGTCTTTCATGGTCTTTGAAGACAAACCGCTTGTGGGAATTAATCTGTGATTGGTGTACAACAGCAGGATCCCCTAAGCATTTTATAAAGCATGAATGAATGGATGCCAATTGTCCCCTGATGTAGGTAATGGTTTTATGGTACTTGGAGGACTGGATCTCTTCTCTGACAGCCTGCAGACATTAGAAGCCCCTCATGACCGGCTTGCAGTGTCGATGTTATGGAGTGATTTTTACTTTACTGCCTTTTCCATCAGATCATCCCCCTTTCTCTCCACACACAAGGTTAATTCACTTCTTGATCACATTATTTCTTCGCTGCTCTTTGACAATATAAAAATTCTGAGTGGACAGCTCAATCCCTCTTCCATCTCAGATTTGATTGTTATGGTATTGCTGGGCATCCCTCTGAGGCCTCTAGCAGCCTTTGCTGCACTTTATGACACTTAAATGGCTGGGCTACAATTTCTCCATCTATTCACAAAATGCTGTTAATAACTCATTTCCAAAAAGGCCCCTCTTTATGTCGTGGCATTAAAGGATTTTTTATTAGGTGCCAGGGTAGGTGACACACAGCCCCAGTAACCAAAGAGTTAATTAATCTGTTGGAATTTATAGCCTTTTATACTGCACTCAGTGTGACAGTCCCTAAGAGAAACAGATACCATATTTACAACCCAGCTGAAATATTCAGTAATATAGTCTGCATACTGGCCCACTCCATCAGCGTATGCCTGTTGCTAAAGGAACCATTAATCAACCAAGATGGATTTGTGTAATCTGTCTTCTTTCTTATTCTGGGATTCCAATAAATATTGAAATAATAATTTATTGATTACCCTGCAATATAAATGTGTAGTAAAGGGACCCAAGATATTTGCATGGTAATGCGGTTTTTGAAAGCTCTTGGCATTCTGTAGGTAGGAGAAGGGAGCAATGTGATACTTAAAAGAGCAAAAGAGTATTTCACAGGATGTTCTGGTCATTGTTCTCAGTCATGGAATATATTGGAGATATTTTGGAATAAGTGATGCAAATAAACTTTTATCAACAGTCATGCTACCCTCACTTGAAGTGGAATGTTAGCAATAAAGTTAAATAGTATAGTTGGCCAATCATTGATCTATACAAAATCAGAAAAGTAGATTTCTGTTCAGGAGCTGCTACTATGTGCTGCTCCCTTCAAACATTGTAAATGCACTGGGTTTACTGGAATGCTTGGTGATTATACTATTTTGGAATCTATCTTTTCACAATTTTCATTTCATGTCTTCTGCCTTCACATGCTCTGATGCTCAGTTGGGCGTCTATAAAAATATAGCATGTTTTTCCCCTTTTAGGAAGGCAAGCAATCTTACTCAAAATTTTGCCCCAAATTGTGTTTTCCAGCAAAAGGTAGAGCTGTCCCTTCAACCCGGAATGACTTGAAGAAATGATGACAGTTCTTTGCTGCAACTCATAAGTATGGTGGTGCAACGTGCTTTGACCAATTGATTGTTTCTCATTCAAATTTTCATAGCGTATTTGTGCCTTTCAAGATCAATTATAATCTTATCTAAAGTAATTGTATATAGCTGTTACCCACAGGGCATAAAAACAATGCACAATTAAAAAGCAAAAAACAATAATGCAAAAAAAAGGCAACATCAAATCATCTTTCAAAACTATCTTGAGCAACATTTAACCCCCTTGAAGATCAGCATTCAATAAAAGCACCAATGAGTGGGAACCTGAATATCAACACATCAATTTGAAATGACTCAAACTATTAAAAAATTTTTATGTGAGATAATACTGATGCAAAGAAGCTCTCAGCAAGTCCCTATGTAAAGGAGTGCATAATACAGTCTTTAGGACAATATTCTACAATCTGCAATATTTCTGCAATTTGCACAGTTCATTAGTCTCAGCCAATTTTTACATTGTCTTGATATTTTTGTGGTCAGTTTTATGCAGATGAAGAAATGATGCGTTTGTAGGGTCCTTAAGATTACAAGCTCCATTATGCTTAGTGATCCAAACTGAAATAAGTCTTCGGAGCAATGTATGAATACATCACAATTGCCACAAAAACGTGTGCAAGGAAATAAGTTAATTATGTATATAACTTACAAAATCTTAGGATATTAAGAAAACCCAAGTAGACTGTCAATCTTTTGGGGTACATAACATTCTCTTATAAGATCTCCTCTCTTAAAGCAGTCACCTGAGTTGTCTATAACTACATCTTACATCATTTTTCATGATTAATAGTTGTAATTTTGTGGATACACAAATCATTGATACAATAGATTTTGAAGGTTCATAAAAGTACAATGCAGTTTTCAGTAAGTGCCTTGATCTGGATAAATCTCTCCCCTCCCCCTCTCTCTCTCTCACACACACACACAGGACATTGCTCTACATATATCTTCTAAAGTTTAAAAAGGGGATGGCATACAATTTTCTAGGAAATATGATAACAATGATTCTGGAGGATATGGAGGATGCTGATTAGCTTTCTCCTGATTCAGAAGCTGAGAAACCGGATACAGTGGAACCTTGGTTCACAACCACTTCTGTTCACAACCAAGTCGGTTCACAACCAAAAAATCAGCTAAATGTTCGACTCGGGTTTGCGAACAAATCCTCGGTTCGCAACCAAACTTCCTGAGGACGAAGAAATCTCAAGAGAGAAAACACCTGAAGGAGAAAACATCCTTCCATCACAGAGGCAGACTCTGCTGCAAAACAGCAACCTCTCTCTCGCTCAGAATCGACCGACTGAACAGTTTTCTCTCTTGTTCATGGTTTTCTCAGTGTTTGTATTAAAGGATTTTACTGTTACACTGTGATTTCTGTGGCATATTTAACTACAGTACTGTATTTGTGTGCTTCAAAATCTTTAAAAAAAACAATAGAGTTCATAGGGGTCTGGAACGGATTGATTGTATTTCCATACAACCCAATGGAAAAATTTGTTTCGGTTCACAACCAACTCGGTTCACAATCAAAGTTATGGAACCAATTGTGGTCGTGAACCGAGGTTCCACTGTATTTAAATAATCCCAAAGGAGGTGCTCTTGCAAGCACCCCAATGTTTTTTAAACTCCTTTTTTTAAGGGATTTGCCTAGTCTTATTTGTGATGATTTAACAAAATAACAGAGATGGAAGGGACACTGAACTTAGGTCTTCTAGTCCAAGACCCTGCTCAAGCAGGAAATCTTATACCATTTCAAACAAGTGGTTGCCCACAACTTCTGAAGGCAAGCCATTCCATTGATGAATTGTTCTGTCAGAAAATTTCTCCTTAGTTCCAGGTCGATTCTCTCTTTGATTAATGTCCATCCATTGCTTCTTGTCCTGTGTTCAGGTGCTTTGGGGAATATGTTGACCTATCTTCTTTGTGGCAGCCCCTTAGGTATTGAAAGACTGCTATTGTGTCATCCCTAGTCCTTTGTTTTTCTATTAATCTAGACATACCCAATTCCCACAACTTCTTCATATGTTTTAGGCTCCAATCCCCTAATCATCTTTGTTGTTCTTCCCTGCATTCTTTCTAGAGTCTCAACATTTTTTTTATATTGTGGTGACCAAAATTGGATGCAGAATTCCAAGTGTGGTCTTATCAAGGCAATAGAAATTCATATTAACATTTCACATGATCTTGATCCTATCCCTCTGTTAATGCAGCCTAAGTCTGTATTAGCTTTGTTGGTAGCTGCAGCACACTGCTGGCTCATATTTAAGTGACTGTCCGCTAGGACTCCAAGTTCCTTCTCTCAGTTACTGCTATTGAGCCAGTTAGATTTGATACTGCAAATAAGAAGTGGTTTGAGCACAGATATTTTTAATTCAAATTTAGTAGAATTTTTTTTACCAAAAAGCATGGAGAAGAGAGATGATGCTTAACAGAGGTATTTCACTTTCAAATGCAGCCTGAAGTGGTTCAGTGATTCATTGCTGCAGAGTACAGCAATCAAGAGTTCAAACTGAAATGTAAAAATACTGTCAGTTTTTATTAGCCTTCTTAATTCTATAGACTGTTTTTCTTAACCTTTTCAATTAATATTTTGAAAATCTTTGAAATTGGCGGCTGTGTGGAAGTTCCTCTCACGTTGAGTTGATGCAGAAGTGAAAAAAAATATTGGTTAGCAAATGAAAAGTAAAGCTACTAGTGCTCTTGAGTGCAGATGATCTCTAAATATAATTAATTCTCAAACCAAATGAGGTTGAAATTTGCCAATCAAGCTTCTGAATGTGTAAATAATTGCTTTAGATGTTCCTGTTATATATTACAGGGTTAAAGTAATAGATTTTGACCTTAAGATAAAAAGGGTAGAATAAAAATAATGCCAGAGCTTCTTTAAGCCCTGGTCCACAAAGACAGAAACAGATGTGTACTTGTTCAAAAAAATTTAAGACGAGGGGCTTTTGTAAAAGTATCTCTTAAGCACAGTGGGGCTCTTAAATGCTTATTGTTGTTACAAACTAGGATGACATAGTAGCTCACATTTCTAGCATTAGCTTAAAAAAATT
>JANHJO010010905.1:172821-183116 GCA_032468235.1 Pseudoxyrhopus heterurus
CGTTGCTGAAATATATCCTGTTGATTTTGGTTGGTACGCCCACTGGAGGCAAAGGGGCCTCAAGGACTCTCAGAGAGTTAATGGCCCACCTTCAAAATGCTAACAACCAGATTGGAATAGGAATATAAATCCTTCCATTTTCCAGCATTCAGTCAGAACTGAGGATGCCTCTTGGACGGGAAGCAAAACATCTTCAAGAAAAAAACAAAATCCAGTTGCTTTTTGAAAAAGCACCTTTGGGACAACCATGACCTGGATGACTGAGAATCTTCATAGTCAATCAGAATTAAATGCACATATTTCTGGACATTGCAAGCTTGGGAGTTAAAGCTATATCCAGAATTTTCTCCAAATAAGTAGTGATAGAGAAAATAATTTCACTCTTGCTCTACCATGGTCTGTTGATGATTTAGTTATCTTATCTAGGCTTACAAAAAAGAAAAATCCACATTACAATTATACCCGGCCAAGCAAACAAAATCCTTTTAGGTGAAGGCCAAAGATAATAATAGAACTTCAGGACCATTCTAAGATTTTCAGTCGGGAGCCTGATGAGTCCCAGCTGACTTTCCATTCTGAAGGTCTCATGCCAAAATTATCTTTTCTACTAGCGATTTCCTACATGAGAAAGGAATAAAGTTCCTTTGTAGATTCCAAAATCTTGTAGAACCAGGGTATGTGGGCTGAAGCATGAAGAAGGAATATGCCAAAAAAAAAATCACTCTTTTTCCACAGTACAAGTGAGATGCGATATTGCTTTTTACAAATCTCTCCATACTAAGTGATGAACATTTTCTCAAGTGCATGAGATTGTTAAATGTGAGCAATCTATCAGAGAATACAGTGTGAAATGAATGTGGCACATGAAGTAATTTTGGCGTGATGCCCTGCAGGTTTATGAGATATACAATAATAGAAATCCTCATTGCACTTCTTGTGTATATATGGGCGTGAGATTTAATATATTACTTTTCCAAACTTTGGGGTTCCCCATGAACATAGATATTCTTAATTTTAGTGACACCCTGGTTTCCATTCTGTCAGCAATCACAATCTAAGTTTGAGAGAGAAGGTAACAAATAAAGTGTCAATATTCATGTGTAACGGTTGTACTTCTTTATTATTATTCATTGGAGTTGCTCAGGATTACATTGTTCATCTGATGGTGCAGCTTCAACAGGAATTGTACAAGGCTTGGAAAAACGAAGCACATATTGATGTTGTGCAGGATGCGCCCTTTCATGCGATGTTCATTTCTTTCATGCCTCTACCAAAAATAAATAAATAAATAACATGCTTCAGATATAATCCCGCACTTCATTTTATATTGATGTCCAACACACCTTTCATCTGAGGTGCCTTAAAAAAATATACTCCAACGCTTTTAGATTTGTCCTCAACCCAGATTTATCATCCTTTGTCCACACTGTGGCAATAGTCTGGATTGCATTCTTTCTGTATATAACAAGACAGCTAAAGGACTGTCCACATTTAAGACTCCAATGTTCAGAGAAAAAAGGCATTTGTCTTTTTTGTAATACTTTTGCAGTTGTGGAAAATAGACAGGATGATAACAAGTAGAAAAGGCATTATCTGAATGTCCCATAAAACTATTAGTGGGAGGAGCATAACTAAGTAAAAAACATCCTGATGTTATTGGCAATTTGCAGTGGTTATAACCCAACACCAAGAAGGATGCAAAGAAGGAAAAGTTGTAGTATCAATTCCTTGTGATGTAACTCATAAGATTTATTGATACTTTCTTCCTAGCAAAGTTACATAGAATTAACCCATCAAGAGCATATTTTGTGAGTTATAAAAAGAGAGAGAAATGTATGACGTGTTTAATAGTGCCCACAAACAAAAGCTAATGTACAGTATGTGCCTTTGGATTCCATGGTGAGCACACTCTTCTGCATTCATTGCACACTGAGTTGGGAGAACATTTGTAACTACTGCTTATCCAACACTGAAATTTTTTAGCTGACCCTGGTTTCATCATGAGTGGAACAGCCTTAACCGATCAGTTATTCATGCTGACTTTTGACTCTTGCTCAGTTGAGGTTGCTTTCTGATAGCTTTTGGATGCTAGAGAACATTGACTCCATTTATTCTACTTGAAAGCCTAGATGACGGCAAGAGGGAGAAATTAAAACAGGTTTTGGGCTTGCAAGGAATAACTGAGAAACAAGATTAGTTAAATTCAGTCAGATTGGTAATGAAGAGTTTGATATGATCTTGTTGCAAGCCTTGACCACGTTAGACAACAGCAAAAAGTTTGCAATCATAAATAACTTCTTTTTCCCTATTTTTCCCTTTTCCTTTCTGTTACTCAGATGCTATTATGTTGAATGTGTGGCTCATTTTATTATTGCAAATGCTGTGGCAGTAATCTTTTACTGCTTCCAGTATAGGCCTACAGCATTAAGTTAGTATAAAATTACATATAGTTTAATATATCTGTACAACACCTTTAAACAAGCTTCTCTAGGCAGGAAGGTTATCCGTCTTATAAATCTATTATTCCATTGTACATCTTGATAGCCTAGCATTGCTCCTAGCCATGTTTAAGCATTAAATAGTGCATTATTATTTCACATAAATCAACCCGAGATATGTGAATTCATAAATTTTGCATTTGCACAGACAGTATTTTAAACGTTTTACAGCTTCGTGGGAACTTGGAGTGGGAGCCTATATACAAATCAGTGCTGTAGAAATTTAAATAAAATTTAATGTCAGTATTATTTCTTTTTGAAGTCATTGCTTACATCATTTCAAACTGTTTTAACTGTGACTAAAATGATAATTAAAAACCAAAACATCAGCAAGGGTTTGTGCATTGGCATGGGAATGTTGTGAGGAGGAGTCATATGATCCAATTTCTTTTGAGTTGATGGCTGCAGCTGATAGCTGATAGCCTGGCTATTTAAAATATCAATGTTGTGTTGTTGTTAATCCCATAATAGATTTTTATAAGAACAACAGCTGTAGCTACCTGTCAATCGGGGAGAAAGCAGGCCGAGCTCAGTATGAACAGGCCACCCATTTATTCATGGAAGAGAAAATGGATTTGCAGTTAGAGAACTGTAGTTAAAAAAATGTGCCCTATATATGCTTCAGGGCACTCTGATTTACTGTTACTTTTTGTATTTCTGGGCTCAGCTTTGGATCTGCAACTAGATTTCTGATCTGAGCATGTAGTTTATGAACTAAGTTCAGTTCAAATTAAGCCCCGTTGATATAAAAATTAAGTTGTTATAAATATCTTTTAGTACAGTACTGCCCTGTTCATCTAAAATAGGAGTAAGTGGTAAATTGGTTCTTAAAAGTAGCCTGCTTACATATGAAATTTGTTCAGAAAGACCACAGTTCGTTCCTTTCGACTATTTTGTATGAGCTTGATGATGTCAATTGAAATAAAAAATATCTGGAAGACACCAAGTTTTAAAAATGCACAGATTACATTTACCTCACAATGGCTGGTTTTAATGTTTTCACGTGGCTGCTATGATCATAATTTGAGTCGCACTTACATGGTGGCTCTCTGTGAGGACTTGGTCACTTCTTGACGGCACAGCTAATGCCAATGAGATAGAACTGGAGTGACCTGGAGCCCGTGTGGAATCCTGCTACAAACTCAACAAGCAATCGACTGTTGACATCTGATTGTAGAGAAATTTAAAATGGCTACTATCTATTGGTTATAAGGTCTGCTCCAAGATTCACTAAGTCTGATTAACGTGTGGTAAAATATGCAATGCAGATTCTACTTAACATTGGTACAAAATAGCATTTTAACTGGGAAGTTAGCCCTCTTCATTTCATCATGTTTTAGATGAAGGTAATTCTTTCTCTCCCTCTCCCCGCTCCCTCTCCCTCCCTCTCTCTCTTTCTCTCTCTCTTTGTGTGTGAAATAAAGCATTGTGTTTCAGTTCATATATATGCATCTCAATTTTTAATGAAACATGAATGTGTGTTAGCTAGGATGCATAACAATGCCCGTAAACAATGGATACCACAGAATATAATATGTATATTATTTACTTCAATAAAAACTTGAGAATTTTTTTCTGAAAATATTTTTCTTCAGAAATTATGCTTCGAAATTTCAACCAAAAGCAAAATATCTGATATAAAACAACCTTCCCCAGTATGGTTATAATAGCAATAGTACTTAGACTTATATATTGCTTCACAGCCCTCTCTAAGTGGTTTAGAGTCAGCATATTGCCCCCAACAACCTGGGTCCTCATTTTACCCACCTCAGAAGGATGGAAGGCTGAGTCATCCTTGAGCCTGGTGAGATTTGAACTGCCAAATTGCAGGCAGCCGATAGTCAGTAGAAGTGGCCTGCAGTACAGCACTCTAACCACTGTGCCACCGAGACTCTAATGGCTCTAATGGCTGGGAATTCTAGGAGTTGTTGCCCAAGACATCTCTAGAACGCATATATTTTGGAAAATCCTATTCCAGTATAATCATAATAAAAACTTTCTAGGAATTCTTAAGATACAGGTGAAAGAAAACAATAAACCACTGTTCCTTTAATGACCATTCAAAGTTACAACGGCACTGAAAAATGTGACTTATGACCATTTTTCACAGTTATGACTTTTGCAGCATCCACAGGATCATGTGATCAAAATCCAGATGCTTGGCAACTGGTTCATGTTTATGACCATTGCAGTGTCCCAGGGTCACGTGATCAACTTTTGCGACCTTCTGACAAGCAAAGCCAATGGAGAAGATAGATTCACTTAACAACTAGGCTGTTAACTAATCAACTGCAGTGATTCACTTAACAACTGTGGCAAGAAAGGTCGTAAAATGGAGCAAAAGTCACTTAACAAATGTCTCTTAACAACAGAAATTTTGGGCTCAATTGTGGTCGTAAGTCAAGGACTACCTGTATTGTCTAATTAGCTAAAAAGTATGGAGTACTCTCAGCTGTGCCAATGTCTTCTTTTTCTATCAGCTGAACCCAGTGAAACAGAAAAGAGTCAGAGAAATTGAAATCATGATGTACAGCTGTGTCACAACTTCTGGGGCAAAGAGGGCAAAGGAGGAGAGGGAAAGTTCCCCAGCAGCTGTGGATCCACCATCTGCTAGCTTAGTAAATTGGAAAGATGGTGAGATCTTGATGGCTTGATGTTTGGGGCACCAATGATCATTTAGCAGCAAATGAACACACACCACGACATCAAGCAGTGAAATTATAAAACCCTGTATATGAATCTTATTGCACACAGGATCCCTCGAATACAGACAGATAAAAGGATACATGCTTATTCTCCACATATTACCATATGAGTTTGCTGTGTATGTGCCACAACTATATCTTCCCCATGCTGTGGAACAATCTTACTAAGTGTTGCTTTTGTGTTTCTTCCTACCCCAATTTCTAACCTTCATTGAATTGCTGTTATTTAGTCATGCCCCTTTCCACATACTTTACCAGGGCATCCTAAAGCATCAAGTATCTAAATCATTCATCACTGGGGTATCCCTTAATTCCCATTTCCTATTCTATCAGGCAGACCTTTTGTTTTCTTGGTAATCTCATGATTACTATGCTAGGACAACAAACAAGTCCAAGACCAAGATTAATAGTATTCAGAGACCATTGTCTAAAGATTAATCTTTTTAAAATGGTGATATAAGGGCTAAGATATATGAGGCTTTCAGCAGCCTAAAGCTAAAAAGAATAATAATAAACATTAGCATTATACAAGGGGAGGCTAAGGATTGCAAACAGAAGCATGTCTCGTTATCATCAATAAAATCTAATGGCTGTTTTGATTTTGTCCCCCCTCCCATGATTTTGGCTACTGATAAACACACAAAACCATTGGAAACTTCGTTTTTAAAGGCACAATTGTCTGCCTTCTCTGTGTGCTGAACTATAATGCATTCACTCCGTATTCTCCTTGCGACAATGAGAGCCAGTTCGGGCTAGTGGTTAAGGCACCAGGCTAGAAATCAGGAAACGGTGAGTTCTAGACCTGCCTTAGACATGAAACCGGATGGGTGACTTTTGGCCAGTCACTTCCTCTCAGTCCACGATGTCAGGTTCAATCAGTCAATTTTAGTCCCAACCAATTTATCTGAAAAAAGTAGAACCTGCATTTGTGGGAAAATGCTAGGGGAAAAAATAAAGTCTTTGCAATGCTATGGCCACTGTCCCAGTTTCTTTAGTAGGCTACAACCATGCAGTACAGAAATTACATGTTCCCTATTAGGCCAGAAGGCATTCTCTTCTCTTCAGTTCTTGTACAAAAACCTTACTGTATAAACACACACATATACACACATCCATGTGTTCTGTACATTTCATAAGGTGTATATTTATGCCACATAAGTAGCCAGGGCTATCTTTACAATAAATTTGTTCTTTTTCAATGGATGAATATCACTCCTCAATGGCATAGAAAAGGCATGAATAAACAACTTACATAAATGGGTTTCGCTTCTAGTTAGCTCTGTTTATACATCATTCTGAGAAGAGAACAGTATTGTTTAGAAGATAAACATAATCATACTGAGAAGTTGTTCAGTGAAAAAACTGATCTGACACAACAGAAGATAGAAATGGAAATAGACCAGGGATACATACAAAGTAGGCCACATGTGTTCTTCTTTTGGTAAGTTTTTCCAATGTACAGGATGTTTTTTTTTTTTGGTCAGAGAATATATTGCCACGTTCTTAGAATTATTACAACAAAACTGTATTTTGAATCAGTAATTCATTTGGGACATGTGAATTTGACCCAGATATTGATTTGGAAAGTATGAATTTGAGCATATCGAAATGTGAACAAATTGTAAATTTGTGAAGTTTATCAAAATGTGAACATAATTAAATCCCCCCATCACTATCTAGTGCTTGCTTAGTCTTCCAAATTAGAGCGAAAATGTTGGAATAATATTTTAAAAGACAATGGGGTTGAGCTTCTCAATCATAAATCAGCAATATTAATAAAATGGCCGTAAGAACAGAATGTGCATTAATTTGCTTTTATTTGATTTCCCCAACATCCAATTAAAAAGGTTAAATCAAATAACCAGCCCAGATCAGCTGATCATTTGCTAGAGACATTTTATGGAGTATACTCTTTCCCCTTCAAATACTTGTTGAATCAACTGAAAAGAACATTTGTCAGAGAAAAGTGTTAAGCACTTCTTTAAGAAAGAGTTGCTAAATAATTAAAATGACTGTGATAAAGTTGTCTTAGTTTAAAATAGTCCACTTTTATCAGAGTGTTTAATGAATTGTGCTTTTATAGGATGAAATAAATCCAAGTGCTTATCCTAGAAATACTGCTCTCAGTGGGATGTTTTTATAGGATACAGTAAGGTGGGAAGGAAGCGAGCAAAACTACAGGCATATTTCATTCTGCTCTACTTGTACCTGTGAAAACAGGATGGACCTTATGTGAGAAATTTGAAAAAGCATTTAAAGCAGGGCTGTTGGTAGCTGCAATCCAGGTTTCTTTTTGTGGAAGGGGTCGATCCAGAAAAAGATTCAAGATCAGCTTATAGTGGAGCACAGAATTTTGA
The DNA here is from genome assembly GCA_032468235.1 of Pseudoxyrhopus heterurus. Taxonomy (NCBI): domain Eukaryota; kingdom Metazoa; phylum Chordata; class Lepidosauria; order Squamata; genus Pseudoxyrhopus; species Pseudoxyrhopus heterurus. The sequence continues at coordinate 180,382 of JANHJO010010905.1, forward strand.
AAGACCAGCAACCATTTTATCAGTAGGCAAACCCCAATAATAGCCATTTTGAGAAAGCTGACTACATTTTCAATATTCTATAGACATCAGAGCCTATGCTCACCCTTCCTAGGCTACTGGGCTTTGTCTGTTGGGACACCCTGGAAGAGATCCATGTAGTTCCCATCCTGTTCTGGAAGTTTTTAAACATTTGGCTGATCTCACAAGCCTTGGTATAGGGTGCTGATGAAGTCCTAGTTGGCAGTTTGCTACAGTATATGGCATGTGGTTGGCCAGATGATGTGGTGGAATCTTATGCTGGTTTGCAGGAGAGAGGGGCTTTTCTCAAGGAGAGGAGCTTTTTTCAAGGAGCTAAAAGACAAATCAGCCTTGACTCTTTGCTATGCAAAAAGAGGCCCAGAAAGGATCCTCTCTAAAACCTACACAGGATTTATCTGATAGATATACAGAGTGTGCTTTAGTCTGGCAAGATTGCTGTCTCTAGGGGAATAAAGAGCAATAAAGAAACTACTTCGAGCAGACCAACTGTGTCATTTTTTGTTCCTGTTCCTGACAGATCCACAGGTTTTTCTTTTCTTTATTTTTTTAAAGAGTAAGCCTGCCAGAGTCATTCTGGAGTTGGGCAGCCTCTAATCTAAATCATAAGATAACATAATGATGATAGTAATTTGAAAATCTGAGCACATATCAGGTGCGTTGTCATAAAATGGCTACATAAGTAATGTGGTCATATGCAAAATACCTACGTTCCAGAAAGAAAACAAAGCAATGAGTGGAAGAATGCATCTGGAATCTATGTTAAACTCAAGGCATGGGCATCCACAGGGTGTGAGAAGCAAATGAAAAAAAAAACATGTAATGCAGTATCACACTTTAAACTTTGCCCTTTTGTATTTTGGTTGTGATGTTGCATGCAAAGACATAGGGGGAGAAGCTTAATTTTTTTTTTTTTTTTACTCTTTGTTGACGCCTATGAGCAGAAATGCTGTTGGAAATACATGTTATGCTTGGGGCTGGTACTTTGCAACACAATAGTTTCCCATTTATTAAATAATATTCATTGATACAGGAGGCATGGGCAAGGGATATGTTGGTGGTGTGTTGCATCCCTGGAAATTTAAGCTCCAGTAATTCTCACTACAGTATAAAAAAAATTATCTTCCCCTTTCCCCTTGTTGACTTTGTGTTGTGTTTATGATTTAGTGGTTGAGCAATCAGAAGACTAGTGTATAGGTTTGTAGTTTCAATCAGAATGAGAAGTCATATATTAAAGGATACTACAGACTCTGCATGTTTTTTTCTTATTTCTCTTCATATTTTATTCTGAATTTTCAGTAGTGGTAGATGTATTAAATATGAGGGGAAATTGTTTTTAACATCTATTTTAAAAATTAATTTAAACTTACATACTGTAGCCATAGCATTTTAGCCCTAAGGTGCCCCAGGGTTTTTTTTATTGGTCCATTAATACTCACCCCGAGTGGTTTGAACACACCTCGGGTAAGATTTAATGAAGCACTATAAAATATATGCTATAGTGCCTTATTGTAATGCAGGTAACCCTTCTTACTAAATTAAATCTATTTCATCCATCTGTTTTAGAATTTTTTTCAATAGCAAACTCATCCTCTGAGTGCAGATTAGTAACCAAAATGATGTATCCCTCCTCATTAGATAGCAGATACCAGTAAAGTTTCACAAAAAAGATTTCGCTGGAAAATAAACATGGAATTGGAGATCCAACAGTATGGCTTGGAATATGACTGAGGTGAAAAACAGAAGCCCATAGGAAATGTTGGAATAGTGTATCTGGCATAGAGTCTTCTTGGCATTCTGAGCAGAAGAATTCTATATTTGTTTACAGTTTACTATGTTTATATGAAAATATAAACTGTAGTATATAGTTGCAGACTTCATTTCATTGAAAATTACTGCTACAGAGTAACCTGAAGGAAGCAGATATTCTAGACCAGGGGTGCCAAACTCACAGCCCGCAAGCTGGATGGGCTGGCCATGCCCATTGCCCATTTTAGCAAAGGGGGAAAAAGTCACGATAAGTCATGTGATGCTGCCATGATGACACGAACTTGACACCCCTGTTCTAGACTCATTTCAGTTGGGTCTGAGACCAGAGATCAGTATGGAGGTAGCATTGATCATGCCTGTGAATGGTCTGTGGCAAACCTGGAATGCTCCTTGATAGCTCAGCAACTTTAGATGCAATAAACTATGGATCTATAGGACCAGTTTTGGAGATTGGAAGTAGAAGGCACTGTTTTACAGTGGTTCCTGTCTTCCTGTGGTTGGTTTCACTTGCTGTTGATAGGAGATAAGAGGTCACCCTTACAATCTCTTATATGAGGGCTGTCAGGACTCAACTTTCCCCTTTTTTGTTTAATTCTATATAAATCACTGGATAAGATTATCTGTCAATTTGGAATCAGGTATCATCAATAGACTGATGATACTCAATTTTATACCTTGACTCTAGGCTGATCAAGTGATGCTGTCGATATCCTGACCCAGTGACTGGATGCTATGCAGGCATGGATGGTAAGGAAAGATTCAGGCTAATCCCTGACAAGATGGATAGGTTTTATTTGTCCCCTCTGGTTCCATCTAGCCTTTAATGCAGTTGTTCTTCTGAGAACCCAGATCGTTGGGGGCAATATATGCTGACATTGTAAACCGCTTAGAGAGGGTTGCAAGCCCTGATAGGCAGTATATAAATACAG
>JANHJO010010919.1:1098-13523 GCA_032468235.1 Pseudoxyrhopus heterurus
AAAAGACTCATCCATGAGATGTTGCAAGCCTGCCGGTGAGTGACTGGGAGGGAAACAGTCTCTTCTTCTTCTCAAGCCTCAAGCCTGGCCAGGAGTGACTGAGAGGGGCGGGGCCACCAGAACCACTGAAAGGGCCACAGGAGAGGGGCAAAAGGGCTCTTGAAGGGTGGGTTGCAGACCCCTGGGCTAGGGGAAGAGGTTCTGTCCAATTGCCCCTTTTCCATATTGTCCTGATTAATTGATCAATTGGTTGATGTGCTATCTAGTCAGTGTTGACACTTAGCAACTATACAAATAGATTTTTCTCCAGGAAGTACTGTCCTATGTTTCCCAAATATTGTTCTGGAGATTTGGATGACCCTGTTTAACTTGAGGAATGTGTAGGGAAGAATAGTACTGGAACTGCAAAAAGCTCTGGATTTTGTGTTCCATATATATATGTTCCTGGCCTTTTTGGAAATGTCTGAAGATCTAGCTCTATCATATTGTTTGGAGGTCACAGAGGAGCACACAGCCATGGGCCTGGTTAGCAGCTTCGAAGCTCTCCTCCTGCCTTTGTAACTTTGGATTTTAACAATCTTTGCCTCACAGTTTTTATGTATTTATACTTTACTTGTATACTGCCCAGAGTCCCTCTGGGAAGGAGATGGGCAGCTTCTAAATCTGATAAATAAACATAAATTTTAATTTCAATTTTAAACCAAATTTTAATGTTATTATTAATTATTTTAATGTTTTATATTGGTGTTTTACTGATTGTAATTATGGTGGGTGTCATGTTAATATTTATTAGAGCTGGCCTTCATGCCAATTTTTCCATGCTGAACTGTATTTAATCTTCTCAGTATATTTTATGTTCTTTCACTACATGCTGATAATAAAGTACAAAAGGTTATTAGTTTTTTAGAAATACAAAATTAAAGGGCTTCTGGGGGAAGACAGCCTGCAAAACTGGAGTCAGAAATTGTGGCAAAGATCAACTGGTCTTATATTTATCAATTTAAAACTCTATGCCACAATAAATGTCTTATACTTGGATCCAGAGATTTTATTTATTGATTAAATGTGTATCTGAACATCTTACCTACATATGTCAGAGTTAACCATACGCAGGGAAAATCAATTGAAATATTGAGCTTTCAATATTTAGACTCATGCTAATTTTCTTAGAGGTTTCAGAACTGAAGGGCAATCTCAGAATTTAGGGAAATTCTTATGGAATTCATTGGTTTTTCTACTGTCACTTGCCTCATCTCTAATTTAGAAATTCTTTTATTTTTCTTCTCTATTTCTCTATATGTCAGGTGACGTGGCTTGGTGGAAGATGGGGAAGGTGTAGAACTTGTTAGTTTTATTTGCAGTAGTTTCTTGCCTCTCATGAAAAGATGACTTTTGGCAACCTACATTTGACACAGTATAGGTGTAATGGGAAGTAGGAATAATCTTGAGGAACAGCAGGAAAAGCTGAAAATAAGACAATGGTCAGATAAAAGAAATCTGAGTCTGGGTCAGATATGTAGTTTGACTTAGCATCTCAGACATGAACCTCCTTGGTTCTCATAGAGCTAAAGAGATGGGGCAGCACGTTCAGATTTACAAATTCTGTTATTGTTACCTTACAATAAAGTAGGACACCATAACCATGGTTTCCTAGTCAAGCCTTTATCTTGAAGGGCTGACAATTAAGGCTGGTAACCTGTGCTTTTCCTGGCAACAAATAGCTATATATTTCTAAGCCTGTCCCTCTGGCAGTTGGAAAATTTCTTTGGGTAGCACTCCAGACTCGTTCATCTACACTTCCCAAATCTCTCTCTTCAGGCCCCCTCCCTCTGGAATTTAAATTAGAAGGTGATTGCTTATGCTACAATTCTAAGAGCCAGTCATTATCACAAGAGGTATTTCTCTGCAGTAATTTGGGAAACACTGTTCATGATCCAGGAAGCAAAACTCCTACAGGAAACAAAAATCGCTCCTGCATGAAAAACAACTTTTTTTCTCCAGTTGTATAGTAAAATATGTGGTGTTGTGACTTTTTGTTCATGTTGCCTTAGACTTATAATATTTTGATATTATTTTGATTCAATTTTTCTCTTGCATACCAATGTTATTGTGTTTATAGTGCAAAGCCTATACATGAATAGGGAAGGGGAAATTATTTGGAAAAATAATTTTGGAAAATTATTTGGAAAATTATTTGGAAATTATTTGGAAAACTATTTGGAAAATTATTTGGAAAAAGTGCCTCAGATCTTGTACAAGCATGAGCATAAAACTTCTCTTTTATTCATTAAAGAAGCCCATCTTATTTTGGGCTCCTGTGGAAGCTTTAATATCTGCATTGAGGCACTGCACAGAAATACAGGATGAAGCTTGTATTTCGATAACATTTTGATGAAATCATCAAATTCTGTTGATGCCTCTGGATGCAGTTTCATTAAGAGTCATCTTGAGTCAACTCCTTATGACATGGTTAGGGATTTGAATTCAGCAGGAGACCTTGAGAACATAAGCAGAGTGCTTGAAAGAATCCTGAATGAGTAATGTTGGATGCAGAATATTTGTTTGACTACTGAATGCTAGCAGATGTTTGTTGAGTTTGAAGAAAAAGCTAGATTTATTTAAAAAGACATGAGTAAAGAAAGAAAAACCTCAGTTCTACCCAAATTTTATTTTGAAATGAGAGTAGAAGGGGAAGGAAAAGAAGAAGGAAAAGGAGAAGGAGAAGGAGAAGAAGGAAAAGAAGAAGGAGAAGGAGAAGAAGAAGAAGAAGAAGAAGAAGAAAAAGAAGAAGAAGAAGAAGGAATTCCCTTTCCATGTTAGACACACAGAGACTCATTTAACAAGCAACAGAACAGGTAAGAAGTAGATGCAGAATATAAAATAGGTGATACTATGGGTGAAAGTTGGTTTAGACAGGTGGGGCTGACAATATTGAAAAGCTAAGCAGAGTCTGATCTGATTAATAATCTGGATGAGGGGCAACCAAGATCCCAGACCTGTATGTTAGACTGGATGGCAACAATCCAGAAAAGCCAATGGCAAACCATTTCTGTGTTATCACCAAGAAGACCTCATGAGCATTCCATATAATCAAGAGACCAGCTTCATTCACTGACTTCACTTTCTGTGTTTTGTTTCTTAAGATGAAAAACTCAGCCACTGAATTCAGAATCTTGTTACTTGATTTCAATAGCACACTCTGAGGATCCATGATTAAGCCACGGTATGCCCATTCCTGGTCTAGAAAAAGGATTCTCTAGGATCAGTTTCCCTTCTCTATTGCTACTTGTCCTAGAAGTTCCAATTATATTTTCCTACCAGATACATTTACTGATTTGCTATTTACTATTTCATGCTATGCTATAATTGCTCTTAGTATTTTTGTCATTAGTCTATTGTAAAATACCTTGTAAACTGGACTATGCAAGTGCATTTTAATCTGGAATCTGGAGAGCCTTTTCTTATTTCAAAAACTAAGCCTATCAATCTTACATTTTCAATTGTTTTCACAGTGGTAGTTTCACTGTAGATTGCTTTTTCCTCTTTTCCAAGGCCAAAAGAGAGGGGGAGGGAGAGACTGAAATAGAAAACAATTGCTTACATTATTGAGTTTGGCAATAAAGTGTTGCTAAATTGTAATCTCTGGCTAGGATTTTTTTTTTAATGATAAAAGCATCTATTTAAAAAAATCTTTAACTTTACTTCTGCTTTTGCTTACTGTATTGCTATTTTTAGAGTATAGAATGCCAATAATAATGTAGCTTAAGCTTCTGCTCCTATCAATATTTAATTGGCTCTTTCTGTACTAGAAGTTTCTATCAGCTGTATATCGAATCACTTTTTCTTGAATATCACCAATGTCTTCCTGAGATTGCATGCATTACCAGTTGAGGATATATATTCATATTTCAAAAACTACATCCTGCTATTCCAGAATAGAGCATAAATATCCAAGTCATTTGGGAATTAAGCATAATGCTATGATAGAATTAAAATGGGTAATCAGGTTATCTAAATGCCAATTTACAAGCCACCATCTTCCAGTATCATCATTATTTCCATTAAAGTATTTGAATCTTTAATGTGCCCATAAATTTTTATAGAGGTGGTAGAGAGATACAGGCAATGCTTTGTTTGAACTGTGTCCAGCTAAGCAGAAGAGAAGCACTGGCAAACTCAGACGGTAGGTAGCATCCTGTCATGCATGGAGAGAGGTCCAGTGTTTCTTAAATGTGGTAACTTTAAAATGTATGACTTCAACTCCCAGAATTCCCCAGCCATACTGAAAATTGCCAAGTTTGAGAAACATTGGGCTGGTCTAAGTGTTTCGTAGCACATTGGAAACTTTCAAATTGGTTACAACCTAGCACTAAGGAGAAATTTTTTGACAGTGAGAACAGTTAACCGGTGGAATGGCCTGCTTCCAGAAGTTGTGGGTACTCCATCACTGGAGGCCTTTAAAAAGAGATTGGAGAGCCATTTGTCCAGAAAGATATAAAATCTCCTGCTTGAGGAAGAGGTTGGACTAGAAGAGCTCCAAGGTCCCTTCCAACTCTGTTATTCTCTATTCTGTACCCCATGGCTGCTGTTTTCCTAATTTTGCAATTATAAAATGGATGCATTTTCTTTTGTGACTGGCCTGCAAAGGACTGACAAAGATTAAATATATTCTGGACAAAATGAAGCTACTAATGATTGTGAGGACTATACAGAGGTGTCCTTGGGGTATGATCTTAAAAGTTACCAGTGATCAATGCAGTAGGTCCCTCACTGATCGTGACTGAACTGATCTTCAGACTAAACCTCCTCTGTAGCTAGAACAGCTGATGGTTGAATGGCAGAAGTAATAAGGAGGAGGACAAAAAACTTGTGGTCATTTGCTTGTATCCTTTTCTCTCTGAAAATCTAATTCCTGATGCCAGAAGGCAGTCAGTACATGAGCTGCAGTGAGAAGGAAAAGCTATCCATGGAGGACAAATTTCCATCATGGTATGCAAGAAGTAGCTTCTATAGGAAACAGATCAAAAACTCACTTCTTTTCTCGTTTTAAAGTTATCCACTGCAGTCGCATCAGTACTGCAGTTAAAAATGGTCAAGAGGGAATGGGGTTGCAAGCCCCCATCTTTAAAGCATCAATGCAACATTGATGCATGTACAGAAGGGTGAGAGATACAGTCTGCATTACTGGGCATTGAGTCAAGGATAGACTGGATATTTGACTAGAATGGCATAAAGCTCCTGTCTTGAGCAGAATATTGGACTAGAAGACCTCTGAGGTCCCTTCCAGCTCTATGATTCTGCAGAAGACCTTGATCAGCTGAGTTTTAGACTGGCACTACTAGAAGATGATTGCAAGCCTGGAAACAAGGAGTTAAATTAGTAAGTGCAAAGGGTTTCCTAGCAACCAGGATAGTAAAGTATCATGTTTCTTTAGTGAATTAGTGAACTTTAGACAGTTGCTCCTTCCTTAGGAAGTTGCTCTGTATATGTGTTTGTTTTCCTTTTTACAAAATTAAAAAGAATTCTGCTTGTTTCAATAAAGAACTTTTCTAGGGCATTTCTTTATTCTGTTCACTTGTTTCTTCTAAAATAGAGGACGGTTTCCAGAACACTCTCCTCCAAAACCTAGATCCAATATAGCACCTGCCTAGCTTCCTAATATTGTAATGTCCTCAACTATCACAATGCAAAGGATAAACAAACTTTAGAGGAGACAACCAGTTTTCAGACAGGGAGGGTCTATGCCGTATAAGGGCTTTGTGAGTAATAACCAGCAACTTGAATTGTACTTAGAAATCAACTGATAACCAATACAGCTCATGAAGCAGAGGTATTAAATGGGAATAGTGAGGCTCACACATCGTTGCTTGTGCCACCACGGTCCAAGTGTTGTTTAAGGGCCATTCCAGATATAGCACATAGCAATCTTCCAACCACAAGATAAACAAAGCATAAGTGAAGAGGACTTCTAATCCAGGTAATGCTACAGCAGCCACTTATTCCTAGAGCAGGAACTGAGAATGCAGGAAGATTTCTAGATGATGCAACATTCACAAACAGGACAGTGCCACCCCTTTCAGAGTCAAAGATGAAAAGTTCCTGGCATTAATAAGGGCAACCAATGTCACCTCTGTACTATCTCCTGATCGAAAAGGGGACCTTAATCCTCTGAAAATTTCAAGGAATCCATTTTGTCTTAGTTTCTTCCAATACTCTTAAAACTTGAAAGAAAATAAACCAGACATTATTAGTTTTGCCTCCTCTAAGGATGTTCTGGGGGCCATTAAAGGATGCTGTGAAGTTCGTATGTGGCCCATAGATTGCCCTTCCTGCTGTAGAATATAAACAAGATAAAAGATGATGTGGTGAGCAATATCAGACTCAATGATATTATTTACTTGAATATTGATAACAGACTTGTGAGTTTCAAGCCCTGGGCTTTTGCCCCGGGATCCAGCCCAAAATGCATAATTACCTATCAGCTGACCAAAGTATGTCCTGTCCCTGAAGCTGAAAATCAGGTGACTATGATTACTTCAGTCATTGTATTTTTTAATGGATATTTCTCGGAACATACTGAGACCTGTACTGAATTTGTTCCTCAACTCATATCTGAAAGCCATATCTCTATACTGGAAGAATATGAATATGTGATTCAGTCTTATTCCCGATTAAACAAGAATAATGCAAAAGGCATTTTTTTTTAGATATTCAAGGAAGTGTGAGGAATAAACCATTCCTAGGTTGCCACAGCAACACATTTTGAAAGCTTGACTCATATGGTTACATGATAGTTATCTGATAGGGAAGAAAAAAACATGAAACTAGAGGTCATATGACATATATGAAAATCATGATTAGGCCCACTGTTCCTGATTTTAAAGAGTCATTGAGTGAGCAGAACTGAAGCACATACAGTCAAATGCATAGGATTTTCTCCATCTAATCAGCAATCTATATTAAAATGAATATATACATAATTAGAATGAAAGATAGGAAGATGGATTGAAGATTTTTTTTTCAAAGATGCAGAAGCATCTAACAACCCCAGTGATTAAATATTCAGGGCTTAGAATTCTTCAGCTGTTAGAACTTAAACTGTTTCTGAAGCATTTTTTTGGCTTCACTGAGAGTTAAATCTTGTTTGGATGTTATTTGATGGCTTTATAGTTCAATTAAATGTTTATCTACTTTCACATTGCACCAAGTTTTTTTTTAATTCTTTATCTGAGGATCCTTTGTGATTGGATTTGCACTGGATATTCTCTGATGATTTTACTATATAAATGAGCAGATAAGAAAACAATGAAAAATCCTTGCCAGGAATGTTAAAACATCCTATTAATTTTCATGTCTTCGATTGCATGAGAATCTATCGTCTGGCTTAGCCCAATTTCTCTACTTGTCCTGTATTGTACAATGTAATTTTTATTTCTGGAATTTGGAAGAATGAAGAATATAAAATGTATTGTGCTATTACATCTGAAGTCATAAGCCATTTAATTTTCACCTCGATGAGATACACCCAGAAACAATTGCATTCTCAATACTAATAAGAAATGAGCTAGCAACGGTTAAATTCCTCTCAACTCCCACTCTGATGCTTTTTTATCTAAATAAATCTTCCAGCTGCTCACTGGTTCTCAGAACAAGGTGATTCAGAGAAGAGATAGTTCATACTAAAGAAACAGACAGGTAACACCATACTATCATGACCTTATCACTCATAGAAATTCTGGATAGCAGAAAAGGTTATGGATAAGTTGGACTCAGGAGTGAAAATGGTTTTATTTACCACAAAGCGCAAGCCAGGAACTCTGAATAACAGCAATTAAAGCCTTATTCACTGCACCCCAGGAAGGAATAACAGGTAGTTTGAACAATGCTGAACTTGTATAATGAAACAAAACTGGAAAATGTTCATACCAACCCTAAGGACTTCCTTGTATTTAATGAAAAGGCACTCTGTAATGGCCAGCTCCCCACTACTGAATTAAACTGCTCTCTGCCCTTTCTTTGGTGCCTCTGTCTACATCTCCAAACCCTCTCTTGCCTTGAATCCACTGTGATTTCTTGCCATTGTGTTGTCCAGATTTACAGATACGCACTGACGGAAGTTCTCCTCTAGCTTTGCAGGCATCCTCTTTCACCTGCTCTCCAACACCAGTTGAGACACAGCAGTGCAAATGTGGTAAGTTTGTTCTTGTTATACCACATCGCCACTTTGTCTCTCCATTTGATTCATGTAGGCTAGTTTGCTAATCACTCTTCTCACACCTTATCTGAGCATCTTGGAAGATAAAAATATATGGAAAATGAAGAAACCTTTAAAAAAGTTGTTGCATTCATAACTGTGTGTCAATATTTTAAATTAACTAAGGAATACCAGTTGGATTCTAATTCAGATAGTATAATCGAACAGTCACAGATCCTGCTCTGATTGGACAACTAGTAAGGCCCTAAAGAGCTGGACTCACTAGCTTTTGAGGGGATGGGAATTGAAACCAAGACAGGAAATGATAAATTTTCAAAACAGAACTTCAGTAGGATGCTTCATCTACATTGCCACCTTTTTGATGCAGTGAAATACAGTATTGCAAAAACACACAGGTAGTCCTCAAATTATGATTATAACTAAGCCCAGACTTATGATTGTAAATGATTGTGGTTGTTAAGTGGATCATCATGTGATTGTGCACAATTTTACAACTCTTTTTGCAGCAGTTGTTAAGTGAACATCACAGTCATAAAGCAAATCTGTTTTATCCAATGGGTACTTTTGCAAAAGGTAAATGCATAAGACCCACAAAGACCACCGAAACCCACAGTCACATGACCACAGGATGCTGCAAATGGCTGTAAGCATGAGCTAGTTGCCAAGCACCCAAAATGCAATTATGTGACATGAGGGGTGGGAAGAGTTTGTGGCTACCACTACTTTAAAGTTTGGTTGAAAATATCTTTTGGAAGACTGTCATAACTTCAAACAGTCACTAAATGATCAGTCATTAACCAATGACCTCCTATACTCCTTTCTTCTCTGAAAAAAATAATGGACCTTTGCTCTGCCTTGCTAAATTGATTTCAAAAATTGGGAGTGGGAAGGGATGGAGGTAAAAGGAATTCAGGAAAAGCTAGCACTAATTGAACGGCAAACATTGAGAAATGATTGCATTGGAAATTAGTCAGTGGTAAAAGGAAAAGAGGCATATCCCTCTCTTCCAACAAAACACATCTCTAGTTATACCCACAAGAGGTCACTTTGCCTCACCTCCAAACTAATGGATGGCAAAATGTAGATTTTGAATAGCTTGAAGCTAGGATCGAGTACTGACCACCTAAGGAAGCAAAACTAATTTGATCCCAGTATACATATGGATGATTTAAGGTGGCTTAAATATTTATTTATTTATTTATTTATTTGAATTTCTATGAAATATGAGGTGTGAATGACCATGAGTCTATCAGTGGGTGAAGAGAGAAGATTGGGGTTCTTAGAATATTGTTTATTTTTATGGGTGAACTCATACCTGAAATTCTAAAGTGTAACTTATTTCTATTATCATTTTTTGAATGGGCAAAAATAGTCTGGTTTACACATAATGGTGGCGCAGTGGTTAGAATGCAGTATGGCAGGCTCATTCTGCTGACTGCCGGCAATTCTCACCGGGTCAAGGTTGACTCAGCCTTCCATCCTTCCGAGGTGGGTAAAATGAGGACCCAGATTGTTGGGGGCAATATGCTGATTCTATAAAACTCTTAGAGAGGGCTATAAAGCACTACGAAGCAGTGTATAAATCTAAGTGCTATTGCTATGATGGTAAATTATGCAACATCTTTTATAAACTAGAATAGCTGGGTTCACGTTACATGCTAAGCCAAACCAACAAATCACTGTATTCCTACTGCTGACCAGCATCCCATTTTCTTCAATATATTTCTGATCGTTCTTTCCAGCCCAAATTTAAACATTTTACTTTCACATCTTCTTCCCAAAGACTACTTGACAGTGAGCAGCCTCCCACCAGGCCACACGGAGAAATGTGAAATGTTTACGAGAAACATTAAACAGCCTAGAGCTGCATTAAAGATAGAAAAGGAAAAGAACAGCAAATCGTTTGTTACACAGTATTGGCTTGCTGAACTTCTCACGATTTGTTCACTTTATATGTGATGTTCTGACTTCTGCTCCAGGCCATCACATTTCTTGTTTTATAGATTCTGTTTTTTTCTAAATTTAAGCTCCTGACTCTTCTTTGCCATGAGTAGTCTATGTGTGTGATTGACTGTGTGATTGACACCTTACGCTCAGTGACAGCTCAAGCATTTATGGCACCACTAGCCCACAGTGACTGATGGTGACACTTCCGGCTGATGGAAAGATTTGCATCTTTGGACTATATCAGAGGGAGGAGCAGCATTGGAGACCTCAACCTATGCCAGTACTTCCTCAGCTTTTGCCTAAAGCCACTCTGCTTATTATGATAGAGGATAAATTCTCTTTCTTTATTAATAACTGTTGCATTAAGCATCCAGACTATAAAAGGAGTTTGGCAGGGGAAAGGGGATTCCTCAGCCTCTTCTGTTATTTTCAGGCAATGCTGGTTAAAAACTGGAGGAAGGACCTGTGCCCAAATTCAAGAAAAGAGAGAAAAGTGCTTTGGGATGAGATTCATTTAAATTCCCTTTTTAAAAGCATCAGTCACTTTGTTTGGGACAATATTAAGTGAAACATTCAGGCATTGTAGACCCTGTACCGGAGATATAGCACACTGAATTTCAGAGGGATCAGTGGCAAGTCTCTCTATAAAGGAGCTCTTTATATAATTTGGAAGGATTTATTAAGCTGTAGATCCATCTGTTAATGAAGAGGATTGTGATCTTGAAAGGAGAGAGAAATTGGAGAAGGCAGGAAGATCCCAAAGGCTGCAGCATATGGAGACGTTCTGCAGCACAGGTGCTGTCAGTTCTTCCCCTGGGGAGAAATGCTGGATGATTTAATATCTGATTAGAAAACAGATCTATCTGTCAGTCATTTTACTCCACTCCATTCTTCTTTCCCTTCCTCCTCTCTCCACCTTGAAGTTCTATGTTGTTATGAAGAAATGGAAAAGCTCAAGGTCAACTTTTCTACCATGTCACAAACTTATCTTGGACCCTAATACACTGCACTGCAATTGAGCTTGTTCTGCTAATTGTCAATTTACCTGAACTACTCTGAAGCAGATTGTTATCTGGAAGAACGGGATATTTATGGAGCCATTTCCCCGCTGGAAGGAGGAGTTCTTGCTTGGCATCTCCTGGATCCCGACCTTCAATGGATCCACCAAGGCCTGTAAGGGGACTGCCAGGTTTTGTTCTTCTTCAATAGAGGCCCAGTCAAAGTGAACCAATTGACAAGGTTCTTTCGGGTTTATTTTCTCCATAGCCTCATGCAATATGTCCAGCTCTGGTTATGTTTCTGTTTTATTTCCTTTTTATGTGGGGACGGGGGATAGAATTTTACTACAGCAGAACGTGCAACTGTTTGCTGTCATGGCAGTGATTTCCATGTCTTCTTCTGTCAAGCCTAGGCGGTCACAGGTCGTTTCCAACCCGCTTTTGATGCACTGGGGAATGGAAAATGAGAGTGTGGAAGTGAAACATTTTGCTCATTTTACTTGCAGACACCAGTATTATGTGTCATTTTTGGCATTTACTGCATAATTTTTCCACAGTGGCTGCAGACATTTAAAAAAATACTGTTCAGTATTTTGACATAATCAAAATCAGGGTTTGAGAATATTCCCACTTCTCTCTAGCAAGAGCCACAATACTGTCCACAAAAACCAGCTGAAATTTTTTTCATAGATCAGTTATTTTCATCTCTGCTTCCTCAGCTTTTTATATTCCAGATGTCTTTGCCAAAGCAAGTCTTTAATTACTGAACTCACACAAGCTAATTCATACTTTGCAACCATATATTCTCATGGGGCAGTTTGTTTTGTCATTCAACAGTCCTTAAGCTTTCCAAAATTACATGTTTGGCTAGCCTCTCATAGGTAAGAGGAAATCTGCCACAAGACCTATAATAAATATTTATTATCGATACAGTTAAGGGTAATTCTACAGATTAAAAATATATATTAGTTAATAATTCTGAATATTTACTTCAATCCAAATGCTTTCTGAACCATTTCATTCTCTTTTAGAAATAATTTTATTAATCCCATGTCACACATCCTGTATGGAATATATTAACTTGAATTCTATAACAGGCGTATACATTTCATGGCCATAGATTACACTTCTTTTGAACTGACACAGAAGCATTTATAATACAACTAGCTGATTACCCGGACTTGCTCAGTTTTTATTTTATTTTAAGGAAGTATATTTCTGGTGGCATGTCCTTCTGGGTTGTTGTTTTGTTGATGTTGTGTGTG
>JANHJO010010919.1:74247-85017 GCA_032468235.1 Pseudoxyrhopus heterurus
TAGATAGATAGATAGATAGATAGATAGATAGATAGATAGATAGATAGATAGATAGATAGATAGATAGAGAAGAGAGAGAGAGAAGAGAGAGAGAGAAGAGAGAGAGAGAAGAGAGAGAAGAGAGAGAGAACACCATCTAGTCATTCTATTCTAGGTAGCTTAAATGTATAAAACTAAAAAAAAAACCTTCCATAAAATTTCAATCAATTCGTAATAAACAGAGCTATTACGTACCATTAATAGAAAACAGTTATAGAACTACTTTAAAAAGAAATAAAGTCTGATTTATCATGAGACAGTTAGTAACTATACCCTTGTGATGGATGGAAAACAATTCTGAACAGAGACAACAAAGGGGAAACTTCTAATTAATATTTCAGAAAACATTTTCTAAACAGACTAAACATTATAAAAGGAGATTATTATATCCACACTGACTAAACATTATAAAAGGAGATTATTATATCCACACTGATAGGCACTGTTTACCATAGGGGGCTTTCTTAGCTTCTTTATGACAAACAACTTTTACAGCACCATCCAACACATATTTGCTTGGAAATAAACCTCATTGTGTTCAAAGATGTTACTTACCTAGTAAAGATATTTATGATTGCTGACTTCATTCAGCTTCCAGATAATTGTAAAAACAAATACTTTACCTGCGCTAAAGTTTCCCATTGTATAAATAAACCATGGAGAAAGCAAAATCAATTAGGATTTTACAAATTATCTTGTTTGTGACCAGTGGTGGGATTCAAAAATTTTTACTACCAGTTCTGTGGGCGTGGCTTGGTGGGCATGGCTATGAATATTTGCTGGTTCTCCGATCCAATCAAAATTATTGCTACTGGTTCTCCCAAACCTGTCAGAACTGGCTGAATACCACCTCTGTTGGTGACAAGGGGGAGAATCTAATAACTCATTTGAGTTCAGGGATGGAGAAGGTGGTTGAGACAAGAATATGGACGCAAGGTTTACATAAACAGGGAAAAATCAAGCTTTTGCTTTATCTTTTACAGGGATCATGAAATTTTCTAGAAATTCACCAGAAGCATTCACAGGGTGAGTTTGCTGGTAGAACTGTTCAAAGCTTCCAAGTTTAGGCAGGGTGAAGCTAGATGGGAATCCTTGCTGATAGCAAAATGGTCTGTCATTAAGCCTTGAGATACTTCAGTAGCACAAAACGTATTAGATTTGAATTGCACTGTAGTGGAGCCAGAAGAAAATTAGCTCAGATGTTTTGCTTATGAAATCCCAGCAATGTGGTGATAATGCCCAAATGACACAAATGTTGCATGTGGAAAGTGATATGAAATGTATAATTGCATTCTCCGTATAGTTTCATCATATCTATTCAATCAATATTTATTCTCAGCATCCTGTTATTTGCTTTTTGAGTCTGTTTGTAACCTATTATTACCTGATCAGAAAAGTGAAAGAAAGGGTAGACTAAGATAAGAGAGGTGAAGAAAGCGAGCTAAACCATCAACTGGCACAATTTAGGCCTGGCAAATGGAATCAAATGAAAGGAACATTTGTCTATTATGATTGCATGGCCAGTACTAATGTAAGCAGACCTGTACTAATGTAAACACTATCATAGCATAATAATAACATAGTATATGATGACTTTAGAGAAATTAAATGCATATTTAAAATTATTAATTTATATTTAGATGGATGAATGCTTAATTAAAAAAGATTTCTTTAACTGGGTAATGGCCTTGTTTAAAAGTCATGGAAAATTGGATTTCTATAGAAATCCTTGGGGTTGAAGAAGAATAGCATTTATGGATATAGAACCTACAGATTAAACAAGTAATCATACAAGTCAAAATAATTTTACCCACCTCAGTGCCCTCTGAATGGCTTGGATATCATCCTATAATCCCAAACCAATTGGCACTAATTAGATTTCCTCTAATTAAATGCAAAAAAAGGACTTCAAAGGAGTTCATCATCCCTTTCCATCTGCTCGACTCCTGATAATTATGGCTGTTTTTACATACAGTGACTATTATTTGCATGTTAAAAATATGTATATTAAATACAATGCTTCATTTAATGGCATACCAAATTTGACCTTTAACTGACCTCATACATTTATTATGAGCCATAGGCTATGAGAAACAGATGTGCCCACCCACAGAGCTTCACCAATCAGTAGAGATCTGAGCTTAAGCTTTCCATCATTAATATATTAAACAGCAAGCAGATATATTGCATGGATATTTTTGTTTAGTTTTAAATGGCATAAAGTATGAACAGCATTTGCCTATTTTAATACATGTGATCAAATGGCAGAGTTGTCCAGTTAGCCATGGGTTCCAGGAACATTTTATAGATTTATGTTCCTAGAATGTATATCAAGCATGTATATTATAAAGGAAGGAAATATAGCCATCTTATAAAACACAGATAGGCTTTGTACTTTCTTTGATAAAAATATGGCATTGGGCTGTAGACCCAGCTGTGTTTAAAGATCAGCAAAAGAATCAGAAAAGGCATGCTTATACCATTCATAGACTGTTCTATCGTGGCCTGCTGGATCCAAGGCTTTCTCCTTCAACTGTTCCTAAAGAATTTAAGAATTCAGCATTAATAGTAAGGAAAGTCTGGGCACCAATTATCTATGGTGCGTCATGAGAACAATGGTGTTTGAAGCCACCAATCAAAAGATCCAACTACACAAATTATCAAGAGGCTGAGCTATAGGATCTCCTTTTTAATTTCTATAGCACTGCTGAAATGAGAATATAGTGTACTTTAAAAATAATAAATGCTTTGGTAAAACTTTGTAACTTTTTAGCATAAATCTAGGACATTTTCAGATTGGTGTTGTGTATCTTTGGTGGCCACAATTGTTCCTTCAACATCACCTAAATTGGGCTATTAAGTTGATTTATTTCTGATGAATTCTGGGATATTGGAAACTGCAGAAACTCACTTTTCCGTTGAATCCTAATTGCCCAAAAGGTGCTTTTCCAAAAGGCAACTTGATTTTCTTGTTGTTTTTCCCTTGAAAATGTTTTTACTTCTCTTCCAAGAAGCTCCTTTAGTTCTTGGATGAGGATCGAAACATTTTCAAGGAAAAAACTAAGAAAGTCCAGTTCCTTTTCAGAAAAGTACCTTTGGGACAAGCATGACCTGAATGATTGAGAATCTCCATAGACATTTGAATACTCATATATCCAACTTTTATCAGGAAGGTTCTGCTCATCAAGTATTTTCTCATTGGAAAGAATTATTGTTCTGCCCTCCAACAAATTATTGAGTTCACATCAGCCATTGCAAAGGTGCCTCAGCTACGATTCTCTCCAGAGAGATTCAGCAACTTGTGCTTTCACCCAAAAAGAAGACATGGCATCAATCCCCTGCACTCCACTTTATCTGGTGTGGGACTATACTGTGATGGGTTCAAGTGACATTTACCTTCACAAATGCTAGGATCTTGGAATGTAATAAAGGACTTATGATTTTTGCATGGAAGGGGGAGATGAGGGATTGTAACTAAAGTTTTATTACTCAAAGACTCAGAGACTTGGGGGGGGGTCAGTACATGTTTATGGGATGTCAAGAGGAAAAAATCTCAGTGGTTTGGAGCCAGAATTCTGGGAGTTGAAGACCCCTGGTTTAGAGTGTCTGTAACTCCTAAGAGTTCCATATTTGCAAAGGGTAAACATGTTTCACTCTTAACTGAAAACGTTACTAAAGACAATCCCACTCAGATAATCCTTCTCCCCCAAATTTAGGTTGGGTCAGGTTTAAGAGATAAAATAGTGTTGTGTAAATGTTCTGACAGGCCCAGAAGTAGAAAAGATGCTACAGCTGGATTCATAAACTACACTGAGGAGTACTGCGATTTATCTGGTTGTGGCTTACAGTATTGTGTGAACTCAACCACCATGATTTATAAAATGTGGTTTATTATGTGAACTCAGCCCATAATTATATTATTGAACAAATCATGACTTGGTACAAACTGCAAGTCTAGTCTCTGCAGTTTTCCTTATTACAGGTAAGTCCTCGACTTACAATCGCAATGGAGCCCAAAATTTTCATTGCTAAGCAATGAGTTTTGAATTTTGTCCCATTTTACAATCTTTTTTTTGTTACAGTTGTTAAGCGAATCACAGCAGATAGGTGAATCATATGGCATATTCATGTGCAAGTAATTAAGCCTTAATTTTTCCATTGCTCTATCAGCCTTCTTCACCTAATGTCCTTCAGATCTTTTAATTACAGCTCCTACCATCTCTTACCACATCTTCATTGCTCATGCTGGCTGCAGCTGATGGAATCAGTAACCCAACATTCCCTCAGGGCAACACAATAGGGAAGGCTACGTCACATTGATTCTGAGAATCACCATAGTTTTTCAAAAAGTAAGGTCAGGCAAGGGAAACGAAACTGACAGTCCTTGCTTCCAGTTGCTAGTCTTTTAACAACTGCATTGAGGTTCTCACTATATCATGCATTACTTTCTGTACATCATGCATTAAGCAGGAAGTGTCTGTATAATGTGTTACAAACGATGGAATCCAATGACAGTCCTCTGTCAGCAGAAAAGGAGGTGGCAGGACACGGCTGGTAGGGGTGGAGTGATGATTGCCCTCCTCCAAAAGTTTTCTCTGAACCTTCAAAACCCATTGGAGCGAATTCTGAGGGTGAAAGTGGCTGCAAGTATAGAAAGAAAGTTTTATGTGCAACGTGATATTGCAATGTTAGACTCTACCCATAGTGTTCGATTCTAAACCAAATTCCATCCCATGAAAATACTTCTAAATGATTATTATATGTACATTGATATTGTCAGCTTTAAGAAATCAAGTGAGGTATCAATATTTTTTGAGATCCTTCCAGCAGGAAATAGTCATATGGGCACACACATACACAGAAAACCAGCCTAACATTCATTTTTATATTATTTAATAGATTAATTAGTATTAGCATACACAGCTTGCAACTTTTAAGGTAGTTTTTAATGCACGTGAAATTTATTACTAAGTATGAGAGGATTACTTTGCCTTTCTTTAATTTGTAGTTTGATTTTTAATGGGCTAAAAATGCAACAAAATGTAAATGCTCCAAGTAATAATCAAAATTATAAACCGTCCTGATTCTTTTTCTCCTGCCTGTTCAACATCATCAGAATAAATAGGAGGAAAATACTACAGAATAATTTAGAATTAAAGTTCACTCCGAAGGTCATCTGCTCCTGATTTGATCTTTAAAAATGTGACCTGAAGCGTTCTGCATTTGCACAGCCCCTGCTGTTGCCAATCCAGCTCAGTGCCAAGCATGTTAATGAACCATTTTGGCATTCGTCAGACAACAGGATCCACTCAGTAGGAGAATGTTTAATGAAGAAAACAATATACCAAAATCACCAGAAGGAACAAATGCTGCAAATACTAGTTTCGTAGTGGACTGATACCCACCTGGGAAGAAAGCTGCTCACCTGTTTATAGCTTGGACTGATCCATCCCCTCTCAAAATGATGTCTTGGGTTTTTTAATGATGATGCACTATGTTACAATCTTAAGTGTGCATTTGGGATATTTTTGGAAGGATTGTAGCTTTGAGGCTAAAACATTGAAAATACACTAATGTCTTCATTTGCTTACTTATTACCTTTATAATCCACTTAACCCTCAAAAGCAAAACACAGTGTATTTCCCACCTCTGATTTTATAACAAGCCTGTGAAAAATGTTAAGAATGAATACTCTGTCCAATTACAGTTCTATTATAATTCTTGATTACATTCATTCTTTTTGGGATCATCAATCAATAGTGAACACACAATAAGAAATATAAATTATTTCTATGATTTCATTTATTGGCCATTAACTTTGAAAAGCAGGAGGAAGCTTGGTTTTTTCCCCCCACAATGGCTAGAAAATATCTGACTATATAGATTCACTTCATGAGTACAAAGGGTTTTTTTTAAGTGAAATATAGGAATATCAGAATTGTGGCTAATTTAAACATAATTGGTCCTCTTTATATGTTACCCCCCAGCAGGTATCCATGGTGACATAATAAGTGCAAAATTTTCTGAGGTAATGTAGTTAAATGTGCTATCTTCTCTGCATGGAGTTTGCGATTTTAACAGCCCAGGGGGTTGGTGGCTTCCCTTTGTCGGATATTTTTGGGAAGAGACTAGGCAGCAATCTGTTTGGGATGATTTAATCTGGATTCCCAGTAGTGAGGAAAGGACTGAGCTCAGGGATCTAAATGATATTTTTCAACTCCAAGGTTCAAAGAGTTTATTATCAGCTTTGCACCTGTTCATTCTTATGTCAGTTTTCTGGGAGCTACATTAATTTATTCATGGTTTAAATGGGATGTATTTGAAAACCCAACAAAGAAGGGCTTCATTTTTGAAACGTGGTAATTTCATAGAGCTAGTGACTGGCCTATTCCTGCCTCAGGGAGTTTCTCAGCTGTTTTATTTTTTTCCCATCTTTCCGAAGTTCAGCTACCATCATGTTGTTTTTAGCCTTTCAAGGCAGAAATAAAGAGAACAGGTTAGCTACAAATTTATTGGAAAGACTGGTGAGCAGAAAGAGCAAAAGTGTTTTTATGTGTATTTATATACCGGTATCTGAATATTTTAATCCACTTTTCAACTCAAATATTACCCATGAAAAAATATATCTTAACAGCAGGGGGAATAATACAGCAAGCCAAACTCTATATCACACTTGGTAGCAAACAGTCTGCTCAAGAAGAGAAGCTTTTCCAACCAAAGCAAAGCTCGAACAACTGGTGAAATTTTAATAATAATGATTTTTATGAGTCAGAGTAACAACAGGCAATGAGATGTAGATTGAAGTTTCAAGGGCTCCAGAAACCTCTGCTTTAAATTTAAGAGAGCCATTGCCAGTCACACAGTTCTAGACTAGATGAATAGGGGTGACATGATAGCAATGTTCCTATATCTAAGAACAGGGAGTCAACCTATTCTCCAAAGCACCTGAAGGCAGGACCAGAAGCACTGGATTGAAACTAACGAAGGAGAGAAGCAACCTAGAACTAAGGAGAAATTTCCTGATAGTTAGAATAATTAATCAGTGGAACCACTTGCCTCCAGAAGTTGTGGTTCCTCCTACATTGGAGGCTTTTAAGAAGAGACTGGACAGCCTCTTGTTTTAAATGGTATAGGGTTTCCTGCCTGCTCAGGGGGTTGGACTACAAGTTCTCCAAGGTCTGTTATTCTGAATAGGCAGATTTCCCATAATCCCACATGGTTTTAGAATAAAAAAATCTCTGGCGTCCTCATCAGACATAAAAACATGACCAAAAGGTAACATAGTAACATTCACTACTGTAGAGTTCATTCCCTCCCAATAACTTATGAATGGAATAATGGAGAAAACAGTAGATGAATAGCAAAGTAACTTTTTCAAGTGTCTATCTGGTTAGGAATACCCTTCTCCTGAAACAAATTTCTCTGACTTGGAAGGTTCTTGATTTGTGAAACTGCAGCTTCTAAGAGTATTCAAGTTGTAGGGCTCCAGGCTGAAGAGGACTATTTTAAAGGTTCACAGATACTGAAGTTCTTACTTTTGAGATCTTAGGGAATTTATTTCCATCTTACTCCAATCAGCTGAAAATGTGTGCTCTATAGATGAAAATGGGGGCCCTAAAGAGGAGCCCTATTGAATAAGGCCAGAGAAAAGTACAAACGAATAAATCAATATTGCCCAGGTGCTAGCATAAACTTCCTCATTCTAATCCTGCCTCGGATTTCAAGTCTCATAAACCTCATCATTCATCATGATGTCTGGAGTTGATGTCTAACAAACCTGGAGGGCACAGGCTGGAGAAGGCTGTGGTAAGCCTTCACTAAGAGCAGATAAGCAGAGTTTCTTCTAATAAATTATTGAGAAGGTCTATGTATTGTGGCTTCTTGTTTTCTTCCTTTCTTGTTTGAAAACCAGCACTTTAAACAATATCCATGGGCAGTTAAATTATAAATCACTAGCATATTCCATTAGCCTCGTATTCTCAGATATTGTAAGTTAGGTGACACAAAAGTGTTGTTGCCAGCAAAATATATTGGTAATTCATTACATTTATTGCTTTAAAACCACTGTCCATGAAATTAGTAATTCAGCTGATACTTCATTCTGAATACAGTTGGATTAAAATAATGGGAAAATTAGCACTGTGGATGTGTAATTTAGACTTTGAAAATAAGTTGTTTGCCCAGGAAGCCTTAGATTTGAGAAGAGAGGTCATGAGCTGAACAGAGGGGATTATGCGCCTTTCTCACAGAACATATGGTTTTTGCTAGTAAGAGTCAGGTTCATTCTGAAGCTATGTAAACCAGATGAGCCAGACTGGTCTGGAACTATACTTTAGAAATTCCCTACCCCTAACTGGAATCATGTATCAGGGCTGTTAGAGCAGCTGAGAGTTACAACCCTTTTAGCCTTCTTGTTCATTTTATTTCTGTTGTACTACCTTTAATCCCTTTAGCTTGCCCTCACTCCTAAACAATAAACAATAAATAAATTTTGGACTACAAGACAACATTGGAATGGTATGTCTTAAGCTGCCTGTGAGATTTGAAGAGCGATAATGTATTCATCTCAAGAGAACAATTCAGGAACCATTATGCTAACTTTAATTTCACACGCAAGGCAGTTTGGGCCTGAGATATGATACGTGTATGAACCTTGTCTTGCTTTTTCTGATACTCCAGCATCCAGGTTAGGGCTGGATGGATTCTGACCCTTAATAAAATAAAGGAGTTTTATTAATACGACATCTGAATGCAAATAAATGCAACTTAATAAAATCTCAAATTAACGGAGTGTACATGTTCTTGTTTTTATAAACAGGATACGAGAGAGAACATTAAAAAGGCAGCTGCATTTTCTGGGCCTTCAATAATCTTTAAGTCCTCGTTTCATGCTGCTTTTGTCCCCATCACAATGCTGTCATTTATTCTGACATCTCAAGAATCAGGAGGAGGGCATAAACCTCTCTTAAGCTCAGGACTGCATCCATTCAGAAGCCTCTGCTGAAAGAGAACTGCAGAAGATGCTGTACTTAATGCATAGCTGGTTATTAGAGAGAAAGACAGAGCACAATGACGCTCTAGGGTCATTCTCACTTTTAAGAAGTCCCTCCATGAATAGCATCTCAATAGGTTGTTATGTGAACTTTATTGCCTCAACCAGAGTTGCGTCTTTCTGCTTTTACTGATCCCCAAGCAGCAAGGGATGTAAATCATTACGTGGACTCCAAAGGCTCCATGTTTATATGCAAGCAGAATGCATATGAGACTAGCCATGTTAAAATGATGGTGGTTGGATTACCTTGGCTCCTCCTTTGCAGAGCAGCTGCTTTATTTGCATTATTCTCAAGCCAAACCTTAAAATGGTTAGAAATAGGAGTGCAGCAATTGCCTGCCATATTAGGCGTATGCTAGTCAGGGATCCTCCCTACTGAGCAGTGAATGGGCTTTCCTTTAGATTAAAAATGCTCCTCTGCAGACAAGATATATGGACAGGGTTCCCAAGGGTTCAAAACAGGCATATTGGTTTTGCTTGGTTTTAACTCGAGCATGCAAAGATAAACCACTATGCTGCACATTTGACTAGATTTGGGTGCCAAATTCAAAATGCATGATCATCATCATCACAATCATTCAATAGTGAATAGTGATTTCTTTGGGATGTTCTCCTGCCCAAGTCCCATTGCAACGACTAAGACCTGAAACAAATAACTGTCCATCTTGCCTGCTTGCATGGCATAAAATCTAGCAAGGTTATGTCCTATATGACAAACTCCTGCCCTTATGGCATATCTGCAACTGCCCCCTCGCCTTTGGGCTGGCTCAGCTGCCTCTGGCTTTGCCTCCTTTGTGTGTCAGGTAGGAGAATCAAAAATAGAAAGATCCCGAGGTCAGAAAAAAGGAGCCCCCCCCCTTCCATTTGGATTTTCATAAAGCAGGCAGGTAAGGAAGCAGTTCGGGGCTGCTCCACTGCCTTGGTGCTTCATAGCAAAGACCTTGGGCTTTACGGCTCTGGAGAGGACTGGGCTGCATTGGATGGAAAGAAGTGATGAGCTGAGTCATACCTATGACACAGAGCCCGGATATCCTTTTTCGGTTGTGTGTTGCTTTCATACAGTTCGCCCCCCCCGGCTTCTTCTTCTTCTTTACTCTTTCAAAAACAACCTGGAGCGTGTCTCCACCTTACACCTAAATCGGGAGAGAGTTGCAAAACAGCGCTACAATCAGACGGCGCTCCGGGCGATGCAAGAAAGGGGTTAGAGGCTGCAAGATGGCCCCTGTGCTCCACGATGCCCACTCCTGCGCCAAAGCTTGCAGTCCTTTTCGCGCCGGGGAGGACCGATCCACAGTATCGAGGGGGACTGTATCCAGCGATAGAAGTAGTTCCCATCATGACTTATCCACACCAGCCAGTGGGACAAGTTTTGGCTGCCCCGGGTAAACGCAGCCAGAAAGACTTCTAGGAATCAGTAACCAATAAATCGTTTTCTACTTTACGAGGGGCGGAGGGGGCAGAAGACGCGCGACCCAACCCTCCAAAACTCCTGAACCGCTCCTGCCAAAAAAGGACTCTTTCGCCTTCTCCTCCCTGCCTTTCTGCACAAACGTTCCCGGGCTCCCCCTATCGGCCGCCGCGCTCATTTCACCAAGAGGACGGAGGCGGAGGAGGGGTCGACGGCAGGGGACGGAGGAGGCGGCGGCGGAGGCGGGCGGCGGGGGGGGCGGGGGCGGCGG
>JANHJO010010919.1:185860-199515 GCA_032468235.1 Pseudoxyrhopus heterurus
TATTGCCCCCAACAATTTGGGTCCTCATTTTACCCACCTCGAAAGGATGGAAGGCTGAGTCAACCTTGAGCCTGGTGAGATTTGAACGGCCAAATTGCAGGCAGCCGGCAGTGTGCAGTACTGCACTCTAACCACTGCGCCTCGTTGGCTCATGGTAACACTATTTTAATAACCGCAAGTTCTAAGTGAGCCATACCTCATCAAGTTTTGGAAACAGAACTAGCAACGTCTGCCACAGTCGATTTTCAATTCTGTGTTGTAAGGAGTTCACGTAATAGCGGACTTTTGATTTGGACATTAATTCACCCTGCAAAGAATATAAATATAAATCTAATTTCAGTCAAACAACAAATGCTATAAAACATCTCACATTCTCTTGTATGAAAAGAATTGACTGAAGTAGTTAATAACAAAAGTTAAAATTGTCCTTTATTTTATAACGTTATTAAAACAGCATGCAAACTATAAAACGTGCTATGGAATGTAATGGGAGGTGACTTCTTTTTCTGAAGCTTTGCTTTACCAAAAAGCATTTATTTTGGAGAAAAACCCACATCAGATAGACTACTGGGCAGGAATTACCATGCAATAATTCCCAAAGTGACTTGCTGTGCATATGCGTGCATGGAAGTATGCACACACAAGCACAGAGCTTCCCCACAGAACTTGCCATCTTCATAAGAGCCAACCTGGAGGGCTCTAAAGGCAGAGCAAGGCAAGATTAAGGGCTCATCCTCCCATTCTCTTTTCCAACGAGACCAACAAGGGGGAATAAAGGAAAAGAAAAATATACCCAACAGCAGTCTTTAGACACAGCAGATGATCCACTACCCTGCTTCCTATCTTCATCCTTTTTAGGTTTGTTCACCTATTTTCCTGGCAAAACTAAACATAATTTACTGCTGTAGCTGCCTAAAAAGTGTAGCAGCTCTCTAGATCAGTGTTTCCCAACACTGGCAACTTGATGTATGGACTACAATGCCATCTGACCTGAGGGCTTAACATCCAGCACTATATTTCAATCATTTTATATTTTCTAGCCATTTGGTTTTCTTGGTTAAAAAAAAAAAAACAAGGAATGGTTTACCATTGTCTTCTCCCATCCAATATGAACTGATGAAGTGATCATCTGCCTCTGGCATCTTCCTATATCACTGCTGTCCAATAAAAGTGCCTGCTTGCTTTAACTAGGGATGACCTTCACACATTGAGTGACCTTGCTGGTAATATATATATATTCTTGCTAATCCCTCCCAGGAACACTGGGATGAGCCAACCCAGCAGGACTTTGGGGGAAATCAGTGAGTACCTACTCTAAATACCAGAAAACCAAAGGCAACGAAGAGGAGTAATTGGCTGAATATGGAACAAAGGCAAGCCGAGGCTGCCAGCTTGGAGTCAAAGGAGGAGGCCCACTGGTAGGGCATGATGATGAGCATAGGGTGGCTCAGGAAGCAGTGGGAGAACACAGAAGACTATAGACTGGGGCTGAATTTCCTCTCCTGCTAAAAATCACAGGGAGACTTTCTAGTACGAGTTTCCATAGCCATGTTTCGTGACAGACCCTCTTCTAGTAGTATCTGAGAAGCAACTCCCCCATCAAGCAGCCATTCCTTATTGTCTCTCTGCCAAACCAAGATGCTAGTCATCTTACAGTGGTTCTACCTTCTTCCTGATTCTGTAGCCATGCAGGGCCAAATTCTTCTTTCTGAAGAGGAGGAACTGGCTGAGAATCAATGGAAGATCACCCAAAGGTGAGATCTGCCCTCCATCCCCCGTCAACCTAAAGCCCACTCTTAAGAAGCAGAAGGAAGGGTGATGCGTAGGGAAGTGGGTTTCAATAACACTCCTGTTTGTATGACTGTTTTTATATAGAGAGAACTATAAGCATATTCTTACTTTATCAAGTAGTTTCATGACAAAATCTCCTATAAATTTCTTGTGCTGCTTGTTTGATTCATCCAGCAAGCAGATAAATTTGATAGCACAAACTCGCACATAATGGTCATCTCTGTTCTTACTGTAATATATTATGATAATTATGTATCAGAATTAACTTTTTTGTTTTCTGAAATAGTCTTATACATTTATTTATTCAGCAACCACATACAAACTTACATATGGTTTACTAAGGTATCATGAAAACACATTCCCTTCAATCCCACATATTTATGGAGAGCTGGTTTGGGCTAGTGGTTGAAGCTCCAGCTACAAAGCGGGAGTGAGTTCAAGTTCTGCCTTAGCCATGAAAACCAGTTGGGTGACTTTGAGCCAGTCTCTCTCTCTCTCTTTCTCTCAGCCCATCCCACCTCAAAAGGTTGCTGTTGTGGGGGAAAGAGGAAGGTGTTGGTGTTGGATATGTTTGCCATCTTGAGTTATTTGTAAAAATAATAAAGGCAGGATACAAATAAATAAATATTGTTTACTGTCGCCCATTCAAGTGTTTAGTAGCAAGAGTATCTGAATGTCTCCATACTAATATTGAAACAAAAGATGTCAAAGAATAAAGTTCAGTATCCTTTTTAGGTAGAACAAGACTAAAAAATCTGCTTAGTTCAGCATTCCATCCATGATTAACCATTCTATCAAATCTATCTTAGCTAAATTCAAAGAAATCCAGCATATCTATTTTGATTTTGACTGTGAAGTCTCCTTAGTTCTGTAAGGAGTCCTTTGAATTCATGGAAATGACTGAGCAGCTTTTTCGATACTGAAGTTAGTGTTCAAAAACTAGAGAGCAATTATAACTGCCTCACAGGTTTCATGGTGAGTTCTTAGCAGGCTATTATTAGACATTTAACTTTCATACCATAGTTATCTGAATTTAGATTTTTCAGTTAATGGACTTAGTAACTGAATGTGCTACATCACTTTTCACAAATACATAATATGGGCTTAAGTTTAATAAATTAGAACCCCATATAAAAGTTAAACGTGAGCAAAGAAATATTGGGAAAGAGGTGATATCAAAACATATTCTAAACTACTACAGATATAATTAATGTTAAGTATTATAAAACAAGGTAATACTGACCTTTCTGTAACAACATTTGCTGCACATTGATCTCCAAGATTTTCAACAAAAGCGTACACCTCCTGAACGAGTCTTGAAATTAATTTACATTTAAAAGTGAACACAAAAAGGAAATTAAAATATTGTTAACTTAATCACTTATTGATTATGCTATCAATCACCATACGTTCACAGCAAAACAAATACAACATATTAGGATATTTTATTCCCGAGAATGGCAGGAGTCTGCTGAGTGTGTGACAGCATAAAAATAAAGTCAGTGAGAAACAAGCATGCATAGTGTGGTTTTTATTTTGCTCTGGTTTTTACCTTTGATCACGTCTGAAAATGGTTCCAAACAAACACGCCTCAATAAGGAGTTCAATGTAGTTGCCAGCATTTGAAAAGGCATTTTCCACAGTAGTTATTTCACCAGAAGGAGGAAACAGCCAAGACTGACAGCAATGGCTTACTAGAACATTAAAGATTCCAGTCTTCGTAGATGAAAGTTCAATCATTTGAAACATAATCTGAGAGAAGGGAGGAAAACATAATTGACTGTAAAACAAAATAAAACACATAAGTTGTATTTCATGTAGATATGAAATAGTCAAAACAGAAGGATTCCCCTTCCCTCTTGTAGTTATCCATACCTCCTCTAAACTAGTTCCCTGATGTTGGGTAACCTCTAGTGCAGCGGTTCCCAACCTTTGTGGCTAGGCAGCCCGGCGGGGGGAGGGGAACAGGACCACGTGAGCAGCGGGCAGTGCATGTGTGTAGCTCAACTCGTGCAAGTTGCATTGCATGTGCGTGTGCACATGCACCAGCCCACTTCTCACAAAAGTTGAGCTGTGCAGGCATGTCTGCGAGCCAGCCCGCTGCTCGCATAGTCCGGTTGTGAATAGGCCACAGCTGGGGGGGTGAGGATCCCTGCTCTTGTGTATATCTGTAAAAGTTGAATTAAAAGGTGGAAGACAAGTCCAATCATTCGAATGGAAATCTGCTCGGCTGACATTGAATGATTTCCACAATAGCATTATTTTAGTACCTTCTTAAAATAAGTAAGCCTTCTTTTCCTGGTTATATAAATATTGAGTTCTATTATAGCAAGTTAATTTAAGAAATTAAATTTTACTTGATACCATTTGAGTAACATGTTCTTCCTACACTCTTAATTTTTTGACAATTTCAATAAGTAACTTCTCTAGATATCATGGACAAATTCTCTCCTTCAAGAGGGAAAATATAAAGATTCTCAGCATAAATTGACTGTAAACTTAAGTCAAACTTGGATTAGTACCTTTTCACTAAAGAATATAAAACAAAAACTGAAGAAGAAATATACTAGGAGTTATTTCAAAGTAAAGAATTGGATATGTACAGTAGATAAGTGTTTTCAACATTTAAAAGTGTTTCCTAAGATCAATTCATCACAGGGATATATATTTTATGTAATCTTGATGCACCTTTAAATGGAGATTTCAGGGAAGTATTATACTGGTTGAAATAGGATATAGTCAGTCCTCAACTTACAACTGATTTGTTTAATGGTAGTTCAAAGTCACAACAGCCTCAGAGAGTGCTTTACATCCCATAAAGCACTTCCGGCCACCATAAAACATCAAGCTGCCTCTCCCACTGCTCCTTCACTGCATTTTGAGTGTTTGGTGACTGACTTGATTTTACAACTGGTTGCCAAGCGCCCCACAATCATGTGATACAATCTGCAATCTTCTCTGTTGGCTTCCCCAGAAAATCAATTGAGAAGCCAGCAAGGATGGTTGCAAGCAGAGAAGGATGGAGGGGAGAGGAAATTTTTCATTTTAAGGATTTCAGCTCTGTTCTTGCAGCTCCTCCTGTGGAGCTGAAATCTTCATCAGGCGGCTTTTTGGCTCTTTCTACTTAATAACCCAGGAGACTGCTAATCGATGCAACCAGGAATGCTGTGATTGCAGTCATTGAGTGAAGCAATCATATGGGCATCTCACTTAGCAATCAGCAACCAAGATTCCAGTCTCAATTCTGGCTATAAGTTAAGGACTACCTGTATCTAGGCAGTATAACTGGAATAAATTCATAACTTTTCTATAGTTGTAGCCTCACTGCAGAACTAATTTTTAACCAAAGAAGCTTGATTCAGCTGCCCAGAGTCACTTTTCAGAGTGAGATGGGCAGCATAAAAAATTAATAAATAATCAGTTCATAGACACTTTTTATATTCCAAATGAAAGTGAGCTCTCTATAAATTTTTGCAGCTTGGAATTAACCATTTTTAGCGGTTTTCTAGTGTTGGAATGCCTGGATATTTTTAGTTTGGATTTTATTATTTCAATGCTTGCTTGCATTAAAAATGCCTTGTTTAAAATTCTATGATTAAATAAAAGTATACTGTTACATATAATGTCTGTGAAATATGGGGTTGAGGGGATGAGATACTGAACATCTGTTGTTCAGTATCTTGGCTTGATATGAAACTGGTACCTATAATTTCTTAGTGAATCAGAGGCTTCTTGAGTTAAAACTCAGGAAAAGAGAAGTAAAAAGATGCTTCCATGTTTCAGTTTTAGTCTATATAGGTTCATCTGAATACAGTAATTAAAAATATCACAAGAAACAACTAGAAGTTTTAAGTATTTTACCTCTTTTATCTTTAAGTATGCTTCACTCTTGAACCTGGCTGCGGTAACAAGAATTTCAGGATCAAACACAAGTTGAATAAAAGCTTTCAAATTAGGCCAAAATATCAGTTGTGTGTTGCTAAGAGAAAATATTATTTTCCATGACATTTCAAAAGCTTCTATGCATAGAGATTCAGAAGATCCCATAAGCTAAAGGCAAGCAGAAATCATATTTAGTTCAAGACAAGACCAAATTTAAAATACACAATAAAATCTCACATTGTTTTGTAGAAATTACCTTGGAAACAAATATTTTCATGCAGTGAAAAACTGGTAAAACATGGTCAGAAGGAAGAATTGTTATTGCTTCTAGTGCAGACTGTAACATTCTTTTGTAGTCCTGAACATCATAAAAATGTTGTTCTAAATATTTGTCCTTGGAAAATTTTTGATAATTGTTGAGAACAAAATGAAGACAAACCCACTGATCATGTATGTAACGTGCTACAATTTTCCCCCATCCTTCATGAGATGCTGCTTCTTCAACTGAACTGTAAAAAAAAACCAGATTACAATGTTGAGTAAATTTTAGTAATACATAATTATATATTATTATTATATATAATAACAAGATATATTAAAAGGAAAAGAAACAGAAATGGCAATTTCTATATTAGCGCAACCTGCCATACCTATATTTAGAAGAACATACCTTTGCATATGTTTTCTCAGGTTTTAATTAAACCCTAAAAGGAATAATAGCTACCCACCAATAATTAGAAAGTCATAAAAGCACCTATAGAATATTTTGATTTTTAAGGCAGAAATTAAAATTTGAATTTATAATAATGTAATAGTAAAATACTTCAGTAGAAAAAAATTGTTGAGCAATATATGTACCTATGTTGTTCCATATTGTTAGGCTTCTTTAATACATGGTTAAGTTGGGTGCTGAAAACTGCTGTTTTAAGGGAGTCAACAGCGGGTAGAAACTGAAGTTGAAGGTCTGGCTTCTGGTCCATAATTTCACAAACAACCCTTAAGGCTGCCAAACTTACTACCTTCTGTTCTTCAAGTTTTATCTCCTAGAAGGTATAAATACAATGGTCTGGTTATGTACTATATGTACTATGTAAAATAAGTACTAATTTGAACATAGGGAATATGTACTAATTTGAACATAATAACAAATGTACTAATTTGAACATAACCTCTCCTTCTGTAATAAACAAAAAGTTAAACTCCTAGCTTGAGATAGAAGTAAGAATCTTATCAAGCTTCCTTCTTCCCCAAACACATATAGTTTTAACTATTATTATGACTAATTTAACTCACGTTGATTTGAAAAGGTCTACTCTAATACAATTCCTGATCCATCCTATTTCTTCCAACAATTCAAGTTATGTACAATCAAGAAAAAAAAAAAACAAGCCTGGAGTCATTTGTATACAGTTTTAAAATACCAGAAAATCATGTTAACCATCCAGCTTTATTAGGCATGCCTATATCATTTATTTCATAACATTAACATGTTTTCCATTTTTTGTTATTATCACAACACTGCAGTGTTAAAACTTTGATTTGTTCCTCTGCCAATTCAAAAGCATCTCCCATGCAGTAAGTGAAAACACAGGAGAATTGCTTAGTTTATGGGTCAGTATTATTTTCACTATTTTAAAGCTTCTGGCCCATTACTGATCTGCAATTGTTTAACAGAGTATTTAATTTAGTTTTAACACTTTTATAAAGCTTCATTCTGGGAAAATACCTGTGCTTATTTTGACAATATATTCACCATGTATACCAAGTACAGCAACTAGCTGATTCTGACTGATGGTGTTATTCAAGATCAGCTGTCGCTGGGGTTTTCTAAGAGTTAATATACTGGCTCTGTGTGACTCTGCCAGTGATGTCTGCAGGGGTGGGAGGCATGGAGGGGGGAAGCCTACTAAGTTGAAGCCCTGCTCCCTTTTTATATGCGGCAAACTTTTT
This sequence comes from Pseudoxyrhopus heterurus, assembly GCA_032468235.1. Taxonomy (NCBI): domain Eukaryota; kingdom Metazoa; phylum Chordata; class Lepidosauria; order Squamata; genus Pseudoxyrhopus; species Pseudoxyrhopus heterurus. The sequence continues at coordinate 193,484 of JANHJO010010919.1, forward strand.
TCTAGTTAGCAAACATTGTTTAGGGTTTATTAACTGACATTGGGGCAGATACTAAACCAATAAATAATGCAGGTATGGTAGCATCATCCCTAGCATCAACAGGGAAAATCCAATAGATGCAAGCTTTGATTCATTCTTAACTATAGGCCATTGTAAGCTCAACAATACCTCATCATCACGTATCTCCTGTAGATTGTAGAGAGAAGTATTTATTAAAGATGAGACAAAAGTGCAGAGAAATGGTCCTTTTCTCCATCCACTGGCTGAATAGAAATTCATTAGTTCTGACAACACTTGCAGATATAAATTACAATGTTCCAGATGTGACATCTAAAATGAAAAAAATAAATTACTTATCTTTGCAATAACAAAAAAAATTCAAAAATCTGCACATTACTATAAGACACAATATACTGATACAATTGTCTAAACAAGTAATTTATGCATGCCGAACAAGATTTTTCTTTAAGCTAACTCTGATTGGCAGCTGCGGTCTTGTAATATTGTAATGCCTTTCCATTTCCAAAACACTTTGTCACTTTATATAACAACTAGCACTTTTTGTCACAGAAAAGCCTCTCTGTATTTTATTGGATTTTTTAAGTTGCAATGAGACACAAACAGAACACTCATTTTTCATGATATATGCAGAAATGTGCAAACAAGAAATATATTTGAGCAGTCTGCATGTAATCAACAATTTCCTTATATTATCAACTCGACATATTATTACATAACATTTCCACACAATAACTAATCAGCTAGAGCAAATTACATAAATCAATGTACATTAATTATTGTATTTGGATGTGTAATAATTTTATAACTATTTTAAAAGATTTTAAAACTGCTACCTGCTATAAATGATTGGGGACTTTTTAAACATTCCAAATAAGTTCATTTCAGTATACAACTTACTACAGGTGTTTGCCAGACTGGTTTCTGCACTAAATACTTACAATATTTAGTTCATTTGCAGTAAGTCTTCTGAGGAGAAAATCCAAAATACTTTCAGCGGCGAGCATAAATGACTTCTGGAGAAATACTATTGTTTCATCTATATAAAGAATCATTACATTAAAACATTTAGAGTATATTTTTGCTTTTAAAGCTATATACAAATTGGATTTAGACCATTTTACCACTCAAACAGCTAAAACATACAATTAGGTAAGCAGAAATTAAAATGAAAGTTCTTTTTTTGCTGATATTTCATAATCAATAAAAACTAGAAAGTAGAATTCCTTTGTCCTTCCCTTCTCTCAGCCTTCTATTCTGTCCTCAATTTACAAAGAACGGATCTAATGCTTCTCCCCATGAGAAGAGAATTGGTACTAGAACTTTAGACCCACTAGATATTTTTAAACTATTAAATAAAATATATTTTAAAGCATCTCTTTATTCTTACTTATTTTAACAGTTGTGATAATTCAGAGTGGCCAAAACAGCTTTATGGAACACTTGCCTGGAAAGTGGGCTCAGACTCTTCCCTCTCATCCTTCTTTTGAAAAAGCACCTTTGGGACCTGGATGACTGAGAATCTCCACAGACATAACAAGATAGGATGGTAATGGGAAAACCCCAGAAGAATGAGAGGGAAGAGTCTGAGCCTAGAATGAGATATACAAAGAATGAATCAATGAGTCTTTTAAAAAAAACAGCAAGGGAAGGGGAAAGTAAAGAAAAAATTGGTCTGCCTTGATGGGTGAAAACAAGGAGATGAGAGAGGCTGAACCTGAAAGAGATGAATAAATGAGATTCAATAAATGATCTAGTACTTTGGAACACCATAAATTCGGGCGTCAACAATTTGCCTTTCTTTAGGAATAAAAAAATTCTAGATTCAAAGTTTTGCATGTCAAGCCTCAGACCCCAATTCATGCCTTGTGGTACTGGAATGTCTTTGAAATGGCTGGTCAGATCACTACAAAAGTGATTGTGTGACCTCATCTTTATTACTAACGGCAGAGATTTGATGATGAAATCCAAGTTATTTGATCAAAATTTTCAGTGTGCCTATCTATTCAAATAGGGTAAAGTAATTTTCATAAACTTTATGTTGTTATTCTAATTAGAGGATTAAGAATAATAAAGTTAACATACTGAAGATACCACTAACCAACTTCTGGTCTAGAAGTTTTGATTGAACTTGTCTGCATTATCTTCAATAGCAGTTGTAGGCTTTTATCAATTTTCAGTGATGAGATGTAGGGATTAGTGCCAAGTTTCAGCAACACATCCAGCAGAGGATTTAACAGAGCCTTCAAACCAATCCATTCAGTGCTGCTATTATCACTATACAAAATACACAATAAAAAGGGAATCACAGTCTTATTCTGACTTCTGAAAAGTAAAACACCTTTTTCTAAAACAGAAAGTGTCACATAGCACTAAAGTCCCCCCATATCTTCCAACAGCAACAAGTAGGAAAAATCACTGAAGCCTATATTTTATTATCTTGAGAGGTGTCAACACCACAAGACACTAGTTTTGGCACTTTTCAATTCTGAGTCAGGGGCATCATTTGTAGAAAGAGAATGGAAAAAAGAGACAGACTGAATATTTAAATCAGGCTATTATTTTAAGAATATGTTACAATCAATTATCACAAAGGGAGGACAAATCCTTAAATATTGTCAAAGAAAATGAATATATTAATAAGTTAGAAAGCCCCCCTGAGTTCTGATGAGATTGGTCCTTGTTAACCTATTTTGCATCTAATGGAATAATCTTATACTTACTTATATGCGTGCCTTATCTCTTCCACATCTGCAGCTAGAAGAATCATTGTAGCCACCCGTTTAGCATCAAACCAGTCTGGAAGGCAACCTTCTGCTGTTATGGGGGGAAAAATTCCTTTTGAATATGAAAAGTTAAGACAGGTATGCAGGTACAAGTATATTTTAAAGTTTACAATTTCACAACAAAAATTATCAGTCCAGCTCAAAATAAAGACTGTTGTATGTAGAATTTAAAATACTTTTTTTAAAAAATTACATGCAGTGATATTGAGAAGCTGCAAGAAATTTCTGTTTTAATTTTGGTTTTGCAAACATAAAATTTAATATTCAAATTTAATTATTATTTTTCAAGATGAGCAACTGACCACGTCTTAGCCTACTAGCTGCCCAATGAGAAATTAGTTCCACTTTTGAGTATTCTAATTACTTATTAAGCAAGTATAGGTAAATAAGTAAGTTTCTTTTTCTCTTATATAAAATTATCTTTCTTGAAAATTTATAATAAGCACAATGGTGAATGCATTCTACATTAGGAATCAACTATTTTATAAATGTGTTCCTACTTTAACATTATTATTACACAATACTTACAACTGGTAAGAGGTGTTTTAAGATAGTCCTCCACAAGAAGCTGCACATAAACACTTAATGCTGTTTTATCTTGTGGGACTTCGCAGTTTAAGGTCTTTTGAAAGTACTTGTCATTTATGTGCAACCAATCACAAAGCTGAGCAAAACAAAATTAAACACCATTTTTATCCTTCGTATTATTTTTCTATAAACATGTAAATGCAACTATATAGTAGTATACTAACCTCAGTGGGAGGTAGAATAATGTTAAATCATAGACAAGACAGTTGGCACGGGCAGGAATGCTGGTTCAACCTGAATTCAACTACTGTAAGTTTGCAATTTTACATTATAAACCTAGCATCATGGGTATATCGCCCAGACAAATGGGAACATGAACATGAGGAAAAATGTGCTATGCATATGGGTTTTTGAACAGAGTGCTGATATCATATAATCTGTCATAATGAGACTAGCAATCACCAAAGGAAATAATCATTCAATTACATAATTGATTTCATTTTTCTCACCATTCTCCACAAAGCAGTTCTTCTTCCTAATGACTCCTCTGGTTTCAGATACGTAATGAAGTTTGAAATATCTGAGAGTGATACTTTTTCCTAAAGAAATGTAATCAGGATTTATTACAATATGGGAAAGTAAATATTGGGTTAAGTGTTACTTTAACAGATAGAATATTTCCATACTGCACTGTGGCCTTTCTTTTAACTATGTAGCATTGCCTTTTTTCATTTTTTGCCATTGCCATATTTTTCTTCAAGAAATACCAATTCTAACCACGTTTGACAACACAATGTTTTAGCAAAGCCTTATTTAGTAATGAGCATTTAATCAATTAATCTTATCTTTTTAAAAAGGCAATCCAACTTAAGTTTATAAATAATTTTATAGCATCTTATAAAGAAGAGATAATAGATTTTAGTACCACATTTTGCTCCAAAACTCAATATAAAATTATCATATCATAATATCATATCATTTTTTTAAATTAACAGTTTATTAAGTGTCTGCTGTTATAAAAACCAACATGAAAACACTGTCGCTCTTAAAAAGTTCTGTCCTTTTGTTGCTGAACAAAGTGTTTTGCTTCACTTGTCCATTTGTTATTTCTTTTATTTATATGAAATGAAGTGTAACCCAAGAATTTATTAGAATATTACAACTATATTTGATGCACGCATTTCAGACAAAATTGTTCAAGCACCAACTTAATCTCCAAAGCCACTTTCAAAGAGGAAATACACAAAAGCATATTTTCTATCATGAACATTACATTTCAACATGCAAACTGTTAACACGTTTTGGAGCACAATTTTTCATTAGTCACAGAGAAGAGCAAATTGCAATTATTTTCAAAAACAACTAATATAAATAAAACAGCAATCAGATTATCTGATTATCTGACATATGAAAGCTGACTTGTTTGTTTTCTAAAAAAATTGATGGCTGGGAAGATAATTTAAATAGGAGAAATATTTCAGTTTGGATTTTCAATAAGAAATCAAACAAGTTGGGACGCTCACATTTTTAAAGGAAAAAGTTTTATCCATGAAAGCACTAGAAAACAATTAAATGTATGTGACAAATTGCCTTTCCTAAAATAAAAAAAAAACCTATCAGGACTGGAATACTTGCTACAAAAAATGATGATTGTTATTCTATATAGATAATATTTAATACTGTTTAAAAACTATTCTTATGCATATTACATTGTAATATATTGTAATATTACATTGTAATATGCTTTTGATTATTTTTGCTTTATTTTTTCCTTCTGTACATTAAAGCAAACATTTGTTTTAAAATATACTTACTGTATCTATTAAGTGTATAGCTGCTTTAAGAAGAAAGCACTGAGCAGCTCCTCGTAGAAGAATCTGATGTGTAATCATAGTACACTGCAGAACATTTCTGTAAATGGATCAAACAAATACATGTTTTGAAAAGTCAAACAATGAACTGAAGATACAGAAAATTCACTGAAACAAAATTCAGAACATCACCTTAATGCAAGGAGCCCTTTGCTATCCAGTGCTCTACACTGTGGTATATGTGCCAATGCCATGGAGAGAAACAAAACAGGAATAGCGCACCAGTGCCTATTGCTCATCTTCTGAATAAATTTTAACAAAAAGCTCCCTTTAAAGAGAAAGAAAATAGCATTGTTATCATATTGAAGATAAAGTGTTGTCTAGCTTTGGTTCTATATGGAAGCCACTTATGGAGTTTTTGCTTGAGATCTAAAGAAATGCCATGTTACTTTTAGTATTTGACAATTAGAAGTACTATGTAATAATTTCAGATCAAAAGGTTAATGAACTTTTTATTTGTAACTGTGTCAAATAAAGTAGGAAGCTATTTTTTATTTTTTCCCTTTATCCTTTGCAATATGCAAACTTCTTATTTTTCTCTCCAATTTTTTAATATTTCATTCTTTGTAGAAATTTAATGAAGTATAATAAAAAATAAAGAGAAAGAGAAGATTATAAAATAAGATAGGGCAAAGTTAGACAACAATATGCTGCTTTAATTGTTCCAATTTTATGAGTGTTTAATATCACTTGTGCACTTCCACTATCATCCCCAGATTTTAAGCTCCTTTACTGTGGAAAAAAATAGTTAAACACAGTAACCACATTCATGAAATTTAGCAAGTGGTTCAGGGTTATTTTCTCTCTTTCAGAAAGCAACTGTACCTCT
>JANHJO010010919.1:209519-223179 GCA_032468235.1 Pseudoxyrhopus heterurus
TCCAAGCAGTCACCATGCTTCCAGTGTCTTTCTTCCCACTTGGAGCAGAACCCAAAAGGATATTTCTTCCAACAGTAATTTTTTTAAACAGGGTAAACAGTGACAACTGGGAGTTCTGTTCAAGTATTCTATTGAAACATAATGCAAAACAGCTGGCCCTAGTTTTTAAACCCAGCTTGCAGTTCTTATTGCATGAATTTTAGCCAGCCATGTCACTGAAATCTCTTACATATAGGTTTATACACAGGAAGAATCATTTTTGATCATCAAATATGGATGAATTGGTCATTACGGTTACATTTCTGAGCACAAAACCCATGAATACACAATGCAGAAAAATGAGCTCGTAACACAAAGTGCGATACTGCATCCCAAGGATAAACAAACACACAAGTATTTTTCTAATAAAGTCCCAGCTAGGATGAGCACAGATGTTGCTATACTCCCAGGCCCTTGGGGAATTTTTTTTATTATTCTAAACCAGAAGTTAACTGAATTCATACGAGATTTATCTTTTCCTTATTGCTGAAGGAGACAGTTTGATTTGTCTTTCCTGTTTGAAAAAAAAAAAGCTCATATTTTTGCATTGAAGTATACCTATAAAACATGGCTTTACAAGCATCCAGTCTAATATATTTGGGGAAATTTGGCGTTGATATATCGGTCTGTCTGTGCAGACAGTTTGAAGAATACAAGCAAGGCTTGGAAGTGGTCCAGTATTCAGAAAGAGAAATAAGTGGATAAAACAAGTTGGGAACCTGGGTTCACTGCACAGGTTGTTGGCTTGTGTTACGCCGTTCAGAGTGGATGTGCTGACAGTAGAATCAAGACAAAGCTTGTTCCCTTAGACTGTTCAAAAGTCCAGTTTTGAGACACACCCTGTAGCCTTTCTATTAAAAATACTTAATAGAACTGTGCGGTGTATGAACAGGTGCTGGGCTGAATTCTGAGCAGCCAGATAACCGCCTTGGCTGATGATTTAAGCAAGTATGAGCTTGATGCTACCTGAAATGTGTCCTCTTCCAAACCTGAAGTGGAGATTATTACATTCTCCCTTAAAGCCAGGGGTGGGCTTCAAATAATTTAACAACCGGTTCTCTGCCCGGTTGCTAGGTGGGCGTGGCCATGGTGAGCGTGGCCCAGTGGTGGGATTAATTTTTTTTTACTACCGGTTCTCTGGGCGTGGCTTGGTGGGTGTGGCTACGCTGTCGGCCAATCAGACGTGGCATTTGCCGCGGTCAGCCAATCAGAGGTGGTATTTGCTGCGGTCAGCCAATCAGAGGTGGTATTTGCCGCTTCTCCGAATTATCACTACCGGTTCTCCAGAACCTGTTGGAACTGGCTGAATAGCACCTCTGGCGTGGCCTAGTCAGCCTCCTGCACCCTGGGAACAAAAACGGGCCATAGGGGACCCGTTTTCACCCTTCTCGGGCTCCGAAGGCTCTCTTTCCTTTGAAAGAACTGCTTGCACAACTGGAGTCCTGGTGGTGTGTGAAATTTCCAGTTTCTGGAAATATGGAACTAGACTGCCTACAAATGCTATAGAAGTTCAGTATCTTTTTTTAAAGGCTACTTTTGCTGCCATTTCAAATACACCACCACTGAACCAGGATCAATTTGGGCCAGCTGCCAACACAGATGGCATAGGATCGTGCCAGTGAAGATCTGATTTTAAATCATGCAAGGACTCCCATGAAGAAGTGTTCAGATACATACATCCATGGCATTTCAGCAATCCAAGTCAATACATTTTGCTCCTCTCCCTAGATAAAATCAGCTATAAACAAGCCATAAAAAAGTTGGGGAGAATGGAAAGGCGAGGAAAGGTATCCAGGCTGAACTAAAAGTTTAGCTATATTGAACAAATAATAATTAACCAATGTTTACGGTGCTCTAATAAATCTTCCTAGATTCAAATATTTTCCCTTCTTTACACCTTCTTTAAAGATGGTGTTTCCTCCCGAAACTTCGTTGCTTATGGAATGTTTGCATCTGTTTAAATCCTTTGGAGTCCAATGATGGGTCATGTCTATGGAGATTCTCAATCATCCAGGTCATGGTTGTCCCAAATGTGCTTTTCCAAAAAGCAACTGGACTTCCTTGGTTTTTTTCCCCTTGAGAATGTTTAGCTTCTCATCCACAAAGCTTCTTCAGTTCTGTAATCTTTAGCTGTAGTTCTTTTACAGCTATCGTTTGCGTGACAATTATGTTATAAAACATTATAGATTTTGCTATACTTTGATTTACTTTGGGTATTCAGCTTTAGTTGAATATGGTTGAGTGATGTTAGGACCTGCTGTTTGACTTCCCCAGTTTTAATTGGCTGCTACTTGACAATTTGAATATGGTTTATGTGCGTAGGGAGCTGCCTTATCCTGGGTTCAACAACACCTGGGTTCACGCACTGTGTTAACTCATAATTGGTACAACCCTGTTGAATACAACAAGCTAAGTCAAAACTTAAGGTAGAGAAACAAGTTGGCAGCTCAAATGACTGCGAGGACTTGGCTGAAGTTGTTGGCTGTATGAATATGCCTCAACTGAGATATTCTTCCTAGCTTCAGCAGTAGAACAAAGGAACTTCACATATTAATACATTTAAATTATGTTAATGTATTTTTTTAAAAAAATCTTCCCCTGCACCTGTGAATATAATTATATCAGGTTAAAGCTTTGTCTGGCTTAGGTTCAAAAGTGAAAGCAGGGCCATGGAAAATAAACCATCCACAAGTGTGGGCAGATTAAAGCCATTGTCATTATTTCCAGGACTGGTAAAACCAGTTGGTTTGTTTCCGTAGAGTACACAGAAATAAAATAATGTTCTGGGTACAGGTAGTCCTCAATTTAGGAACACAATTGAGCTCAAAATTTCTGTTGCTAAGTGAGACATTTGTTAAGTGAGTTTTGCCCCATTTTATGACTTTTCTTGCCACAGTTGTTAAGTGAATCACTGTAACTGTTAAGTTAGTAAAATGGTTGTTACGTGAATCTGGCTTCCCCATTGACTTCGCTGGTCAGAAGGTTGCAAAAGTTGATCACAAGATCCTGGGACACTGCAACCATCATAAATATGAGTCAGTTGCCAAGTGTCTGGATTTTGATCACCTGACTGTGAGGATGCTGCAACAGTCATTAAGTGTGAAAAATAGTCATGTCACTTTTTTCAGTGCTGTTGTGACTTTGAGCGGGCACTAAACAAAGTGTTGTAAACCGAGGACTACCCGTATAAACTCAAAAATTGCATGCTGCAGAAGCCAAAACAGAGAGATACTGACGCTGTAAATCTGTCTCTTTCCAATCTTGATAGGTTAATTAATATTCATAGAAATGGAGAATCATAGATGAGAGTTTTCAAAAAAAAAAAAAAAATCTAGGTCCAAGAAGGTTGAAATCGTGCGGAATCGGATTTACCTTGTCTCTGAAGAGCGCCGCAGCTCTGCTGTTGTACTTCTCTTGCAACGACCAGCAAGGGTCATAATCATCTTGAGACTCCAAAAACTCTCGGAATTTAAGGTTACCACCGGCCTTCATTTTCTCCAATTCGATGTCTTTCCATTTGTCCATTGTGACAGAGCGCACAAAACTGCAAACCACAATTCAGCAGCTTCTCAGTATGCCAGTATAGCCATCGGTGTTGAAACAAAGATTTATTTATTGAGAGAATTGATTGATTGATTTTATTTATAAAATTTATTGGCCGCCCATCTTTCATCAGGGTAACTCTGGGTGGCTTACAATCGTAAAAAAAAACCCAAAAACTGTACAAAGCATAAATAAAATACAACACAGCCAAATAATATAAGTAAAAGATGACCCAATTAAAGGCCCAACAAAAGTCGGGGTGGATGGGAATAGGATAGGGGGAGGTGGTATCTGTTGTTAATCGCTCAACAAACTCCCTCTTACTCAGAATTTCCAAAATTCTTGCAGCGAACATAGCAGAAATGAATTTGCACTCAAGCAAAATTTAACACTTAAAAACCTGGTCTACCGGTCGGCGTGGGATCCTGACGGAGAAGCTGGAGGCTGTAGGTGGTTGGAGCAGTAACAGAGGTGTCAAACCCCAAGGAAATCAGAAAATCCATGCACTTCAAGTGAGTATAAAGATTTATTTTTAAGCTTAAGCTCTCTACAAGAATCCAAATTACTAACGGTCCAAGGAAATTGGCAGTAAATAAGAGTCAATGGAATTCATGGTGGGATGGACTTAAGATCTCTTGTTGGCATGAAGGGACTCAAGACTGATGACACATTTGACCCCTCCCTCAGGCTTAGCCTCTAAACTCGTGGTCTTTTATATTTAATATTTTGGGATTTTCATCTGTTTTTATATCTAATAACCCAGCTTTGCCCGGGTATTTATGCCTTGTTGCGACATGGTGGAAGCAAGGAATGCTGGAGCCTATTTGCCCGATTTGCATGCCTTGCCTCTATTGGCTGGAGAGCCTGTGATTTGCATGCATTGTCTGTATTGTCTGTTGCTGCCTGGGCAGCTCCAGAGGCCTCTGCACATGCGCAGTAGAGGTTTGTGCCTGCAGAGGAGTGGGGGTGTCCTCTTTGGCACCAATTTTGGGGGTGAACGAAGCCCCAACGTCGTTCATGACCCTCACAAGGAACCTCTCTGGAGTGTAAAGAACGTGTATGTAAAGTTTGGGTGTGATTGGTGCAGGGGTGGAGGAGCCTATTCGGGCCATACCCACAAACATACATACCCACACTCTGTTTTATAGATATAGATAGATAGACTAGCCGATAACCCGGCGTTGCGGGGGTATTTATTTATCCCAATGCTGTATTAGACAGGAAAATCCTGTAGTCGGGACTCACACTATTGTACTGTCTGTGAAGCTCTAGAATAGACTAACCTTTTAAAAGATACCAGGTGATTGGAGGTTTCTTTTAATTTTGTACAAATGGCTTTAGAACATTTTCCTGTATGTCTATAAAGCCATCACTTGTGGAGATGAAATAACTAAAAATGAATGAATGAATGAATGAAATTCCAATTCCTGTGATCTAAGATATTTTGTGTTCTGCCAACAACTTAAACGAGCACCTTAAATATCCTACTTCTCAATAGGCATAAATGTGAATTGAGTTGTAAGATAATGAATGTGTTTACAGTGGACAGATCATATGTTGATTTACAAAACAGGGTTGGTCCCAACCACAAGGATATTCCACTCTAAATTTCAGAACTCAGTTATTGGAGGAAAGACAGGTGTAATAGCCTGGGAAAAATCTGTGCTGCATTCCTGGGCTGGGTTGCAGTAGATGAGATGACAGACAATCAGGCGAATTCATAGCATATTTTAGGCATATTTATTCAGAAGCAAGTTCGATGGTCTCAGCGTCCTTCTAATTCCTTTCAGCCATGGCCCAATCATTTATCAACCATCTGTTGAGTCCCAGACATTTACTGACCCCCTTTTGACCTCGAGTCATTTATTTACCGCTTGGATAGTCCCATTGACCAGGAGTGTTGATATTAACCACTTTGGGGAACCCTGATATAAGGCAAAGAATAATATATGCTCTCATGCCCACAGCAACCCAGGCAAGAAAAACATCCTTTTCTAATATTTTCTGACTTTCATGAGTGAAATAACTGGGAGGGGGGGAACAATATCAAAATCATGTTTTCCCTATCTCATTCAAAAATCAATCTTGCCTGTCCTTCTCAAATCATAGTGAAAAAAAGACAAAAAGAATAGATCAATGAATCCTCATTTTCACATGTTAGGTATTCCTTCTAAGAACACAGTTTTTATCTTCTGGATGCAGTGAGAAGTAAGTAAGCAAGCTCATTTTTTTTCATTAAAATATAAGGTTTTGATTGTTTTGTTTCTTTTCAGAAAAAATATGTATAAATCATTCATTATTTTCAAATGCACCAGTACCATGACTGATGGCACCGAAAGCTGCTGAGAGTTCAAGGAGCATCAGAATGGACACACAACCCTCATTCCGGCTCTACTACAGGTCATTGACAACTGCAACTTTTGAAATCTCCGTACTTGAAGTCTATCCTGAAACCCAATTGAACTGAATCTAGATAACATATGGTCTACTACTTTCTCCCATAAATATATGAGCGCTTGGGATATGCTTTATAGAATTTGTTATAAAATAGAATCATAAAAAGCCTGCTATGTCATTCTTACAACGGTAGGTGTTGCTGTTCTCAAGTCTTCTCTTTTTTCCTAACTTCCTGTTCTTATAAAGAGTTTGTTTCTTAAAATAAATGTCTTGTAGGTAACAGAGATAGAATGTCAACCTGTGAGTGAGTAAGCTAGCTAGTTCTTCAGACAGTTACTCATGGCTCGATGAAGATCCAATGCTTCATTGGATTACTATAATGTCTTTTTTTTTTTAAATGAATGAGCTGGAAGGGACCTTGGAGGTGGTCTAGTCCAGCCCCCTGCTCAAGCAGGAGAACCTATGCTATTTCAGATAAGTGACTGAACATGAACATCTTAAAAACATCCCCATTGTCCCCATTGCTTTGCGAGCTGCACCGACTGCCAGTTAGGATTCTGAATGCAATCCAAGGTGCTGGTTACAATTTTCTGCCAGATCAATTTTGTAGTAATGCATTAGTTAGCTAGCTAGATGCACAGTAATAACTTGTAAATCTGAGCATTTCAAGCATTTATGCTATTTAAATGTGTATTTTTAAATATATGGACTATGATATTAAAATGCCTTTTAAAATAAAAATTTCAAATAAACTTCATCTTCTATCTTTGAAGAATCTGTATATGTGAGATAAGTTTTCTTAAATAAACTATGCATTTGTCATAAAAGTCCTTTCCTTTTTTAGAGTGATGTCTTTTAGGTAAACTTTGCCAAGTAGCCCTTGTATGTCCATTTAATTATTATTCATGTTCTGTGTTAAGCATATTGAACTACACATAAACTCCACAGTTCTCAATCCACAGGTCGTCTTCACATCCTTCCATTTAAGATTAATTTTTCGGGTCTTCCTGAAATGTTTGGCGCCAGGTTTTCTTTGGCCTTCCCCTTTTCCTCCAACCATCTGGTAGTATCCAATTGATTGTGGCCTTTGCTGCACGTTGCTCACTCATGCGGAGCACGTATCCATCAAAGCACATTCTTCATTCCTTTATGTCCATTTTATAAACATGTACAGTATATCACTCACCAGAGTCCATTAATTGAAATGTTCAAAAATTGAATATTTTATCAGATGTTACTACTATATTTCTTGCCTCAGACAAGAAATGTCAGGGAAAAAAAGATGCAGTAGACATTATGTCAGACTATGGCTAATACCAGCCAACTTCCTAATGCATCTGCTGCACTCAGAAATACCCGGGAAATGAAATATGACATAATCGCCATACGTTGCTCATGTCCCTGATCCTCATTCACAAACAGGATAAGGAAATATATCACTCTTATTTTTCCATTGGTTATCAGCAATAATTTGGCAACCATTTTGTATCCCCTGTAATGTCAAGATCAGCCTTGAAGTTTTATCTCTGAATGCGCATGATGTGCAGACAATCAGGGAAAGCCTTTAGAACCAATCTACTGAGCCCTCCAGAGGGTATGACTGCCTTGATTCTTCAAAGGACACTTCATGCTATATCAATATTTAAAAAGCACCCTTAGGAATTCTTTATGCAACCTTCGAACACATATCAACAATGTATAGCTGCAAATTAAGTGTACATTTATCCTTCTTATATTTATTATAATTCTCTCTGTTTTTTTGTGGGTAAAAATATCCATAATTCTCGATACTGATAAATAATGAATATTGGGAATAACACACACATCCTAAGTATACAACAATCAAAATGAATTGTCATATGAACATTCCTCTGGATTTCATCTCAGAGTTGGCAATTGTGGAACAAGCCTGGAGCTTGTAAGTGAAATATTCCAACTTCTGAATGCATTGCTAACATAAAAACAGTTACAATCAAACTTGGTTCAACATACTTCTTTAGGATCAGTTCTAAATTTATCAGTAAGCTCATATGCACAGAGAAAGCAAGGTAGTCTCACTGATTGCTTCCCCCCCCCTTTCTTTAATAGACCTATATCTCTGAAAAGAAATGAAGTGTCTTCTTCTGTCCAACCCATTGGAGGTAGTATGACTGCCATATGGTTAGAATGAATAGCTATTGATCTGATAAGTAGACAGAATCTCAGAGTCTAATAATATTGCCAAAGCAAATTATACTGTTACTCCCTAATGCACAGGAGTTGCTTAGAACCTCAAATAGGAGTCAGTATTATTTTGTACATAACTGCCAGCTGTAAAATTATCCTATTCAATTATATTTGTTTATTGCGTGGAAAAAATATCCCATAGGAATTTTGAAGCATCTCCTTGATTCTTATGTTAACATAGTTATTCTTGACTTATTTCTTTTACTAAACAGATGACTGGTTTATTAGTCTTGTAGCTGGCTGAAGCTGGCTGACATGGTCTCCTAAAAGTTAGAGATACTATAACTATCAAAAGTTAGAGAACAGGGTGCCTCTCTTTAGGAGTAAGGACAGGTGCATACAGTATATATGCATATACATCTGAAGAGAGATTATCTGCTGTGTTCGATTGTAAGTTCCTCTTATCCATGGCTGATGTTCATATGAGTTTCCAAGATTATGATACATCACTGCGTAGATATATAAATGGTGCAAAGCATTTAACTATTTCTCCTATTCTACAGATAGGTTTTCAAACAGTGTGCTTTTTCTCATCCCATTTCTCAAACAGCAGGAAATTCAGGGAGTAGTAGCACCATATGAAATTGGCTTCCTTTGGATGAAAGTGCACTGTATGATGTTTTTATTTGATTTACTCTGTTTATACATGCGCAAGCAAAACAGTGTAGTCAAAAATAGGTGCTCTTACAAGGATCACTGCTCCATCTGAAACCTTGAGAAAACCCCTTCACTCTGAATCTTCTCAACTTGAAAATGATGGGTTTTTTTCATAATCTTTCCTAAAAGCCAATGGTTTTTGTTACAACTTAAGGCTTCTTCAAAATTCATCAAGTTGATAGATAATAAAAATAGGTCACAGTTCCCCTCTTGGAAATATGTCCATTCAGATTTCAGTTCTGGCATTGCTCACGTTCCCATGGCAGGGGAAGAAAAAGATAGCTGATGCTCAGTAGGTTTTGCCAGAGGCATCATTCTGGAAATAACCAGATGTGAAGTCCTGTTCATGAGATTGGCTGTGGGAAAGATGGGACTGCTGCTGTTACAGAATATACTGCCCAGCTGCACAGTTGCATCCCTGCCCAAGCTTGCCATTGGATCCCCTCCTTACCCCGCTTATAGTGTTGGGAACTACAATTTGTCTTCTTTGGGGGAAGATCCAGAGGCAGCTTGTGAGTTCATGGTTACCATGACAACCATGGTCTTGTTGCAGATCATGGGAAGCCATGTGCTAGGTCTAGTTTTCATCTCATAACAGATGAGGCATAATTTGAGGCTGAGTAGATTAACTTCAATTCCTAGACGTAGTTAAATCAATCTCTCTTTTCCAGAAAACAGGACTGGAGTTTGGGTGTGCTCCATGAACCCCAGTTAATACTGGATAATATGAAGAGGCTTGAATTATGGGATGTTTTGTTGGAATAGGAAGTTGAAAGTTGACTGCTGAACATACTAAGTGGTTTATAATGCAAGTAAAGCATATGTGTGAACACATGGAATTTTAAATCGTTCACAAGGAGCAGGGAATAAGCCAAAGATGTATGAAATCCATGCATACAATAAACAGCCAGACATAAACTTTATAAAGAATGCTTGAAGTGATAGGTGAGCACAAGAACATGTTTGCAGTTTTGTATGTTATATTGCTGGCTGGGAACAAAATTAATGTTAGATAGTTATATGCAATTACAAGTACAGCTCTGAAAATTAATGCATCAAAGGCCAGGGCACTTGTGTTTGAAAGTGAAAATAAACTGAATGACTGCAAATTATACATACATAGTGAAAAATTAGAGCAAATTTATTAACTTTATGTCTTAGCAGAATACTTAGTAAAGATGGAATAAGGGATGGAGAGATTTTAGGAAGTATGAATGTTGGTGGATAGATAATGGGTAATATGTGGCCTCTTGCAAGGAATGAATGTTCATTGAAAAAAAATGACTGCGCATTTTGGGTATGTCAGAAGAAACAAAAATAAGAGGATTGCACTGGAAAGAGATGATTGGAGAAATGTGGGTGATAAACGAAGAAGTGATAGAGTAAACAGTGAGTGGATGATGAATGAATATGGATTGAATATAAAAGTGAATGAGCAATATAAAAGGTATGTTAAGGTTGTTTGGTCATATGGAAAATGAATGAGGACCAAATCATAAAACAAATATTCACTACAAAGAAAAAAATGAATGAGTCACGAGGAAGAAGAAGACAAGGAGAGTCATAGCTTGATGGAATTGAGCAGATACTAAAACAAGACAGGTGTGAAGTTCTAAAAGAGAAAGAGCAAATCTATAAATCAGAGGGTAGACATAGTGAAAGCAAGGCTGTGTTAATCCTGCAGTTGAGACGCCGGAATAACCACAGTAGAAGTTGAAGAAAAGTCTTTAATTCTTTTGTAGTTTAAATCCAGGAACACAAACCACGAAATAAACAGCCGTTTGCCAAATCAAACAAGGATCAAGTCAGCGCTGGAGGCAACCGCACTCCAGCGCTGTTTAAATAATGACTTAGATAATCCCCACCCCCTGCGAATAGCCGCGAAGCTTCCCCAGCTTCTCCATGCCGCACGAACACCCGAGAAGTTTCCCCAACTCCCGTGAACACCCGCGAAGTTTCCTGAAGACAAGCCTTCCGAACCCCCGTGAACAGCCCCGAACCTTCCTGAAAGCAAACAGTGAGAGTGACGAGTGACGAGCCCATCCACCCACCGCTGTTCATCGCGCCACCCAGCTGATCGGGTGGTTGAAACACCGAGTGCCACCCAGCTGACTGTCAAATGCCAGGCAGCAGCGGCGGTGGCGGCGCACGGGTTGATGCGGCGGCTGCGGCAGCGCTGCCCAGCTGATCGGCGCTGCCCAGCTGATCAAATGCCGGGCGGCAGCAACAGCGGCGGCGAACGGGGCGATCCGGTGGTGGCGGCGGTGCTGCCCAGCTGATTGGCGCTGCCCAGCTGATCGGCGCTGCCGTGTAGGCGGTGCAATGGAAGCCCGACAAGTGGTGGTGAAGATAGTCCCAGTGGTCTTCTAGAGCAGGTGTTTCCAACCTTGGCAACTTTAAGACTTGTGGACTTCAAAGCTGCTGGCTGAGGAATTCTGGGAGTTGAAGTCCACAAGTCTTAAAGTTGCTAAGATTGGAGACTCCTGTTCTAGAGGGCTATTTTCCAAACAGTTTGTGGTGTTTGGGATGTGGTGCTCCAAAAGAAATAGGCCTGATGGTCTACATATGGGATGTTAACAATTAACTGTACCCATTTCGGAAAAATTATCTTCCAGAAAACAACTGGACAATCTCTGGCTCAACCAGATTGGCATGGTCTGGGGAGAAACAACATTGCAAATTGTTCTTTTCTGACAGAAAACAACTTTTGCACATGCCTAGCAGTTGGCTCATAAATGTGTAAAACATGCTCTTGGCAGTCACTTTATGAGAACATTCACAATAATCTTTCATGGCTCAAAATAGCAACAGCACTTATACTTATATACCACTTCACAGTGCTTCACAGCCCTCTCTCAGCAGTTTACAGAGTCAGCATATTGCCCCCAATATTTCTGGATCCTCATTTTACCAACCTCAGAAGGATGGAAGACTAAGTCAATCTTGAGTCGGTCAAGATTGAAGGAATCGAACTCCTGGTAATATGAGCAGAGTTAGCCTGCAATACTGCATTTTAATCACTGAGCCACCACGGCTCTTAATGTGGATGTTGGTGGACGTCTGGCACAGGTATGGCAAAAAGAATCTGACTCTGTGCAGAGCCAATGACTGTGGCAAAGATCAAAGAACCTGTGAGTAGACTGATTTCTTCGAACCTCTCTGGATAAGGAGAGGATAGGAGATGCCCACATGTGGTTTGGGTGGCTGGTCCTTGCAAGGAGATCGCATAACAGCAGTTTTCCATGCTTCGGAGTACCAGGAAATGATGGAACAATCATCTTGCTTGGAACTAGGCAGAGCCTTTTAAAAAAAACATGAGCAAACCTCACTTTTGAATAACTGGAAATATATATTAACCATCTTAAAGCTATTAGAGAACTTCAGAACAAGAAGTTTGAAAAGTCATTATCAGATACATTTATCAACTCTGAACAAAAGAAAATAAAGAATTTTAAGGATTTGAAATACAGCAAAAAACGAAATAAGATTTTGACCTAAGAAAATTATAAATGGATTAAGGGTAAAGATAAATTTGGAATATTGACTTTTATTAGAAGATTTTGGAATTAACTATAAAACATAAATAAATAGCTTCTTATGGGAAACAAACTTATTTAGGCTATTCTGGCTACAACAAAGATCTTTGTCATAACGAAGATAAGTGATGATTTTAGAAACTGGACATTAGAGGAAACTAACAATTATAAGCAAAGGAAAAAAAAATAAGAATGTTCTTGATGTCATTTAATACTGAGGCTTACAAAAATGACATAAAATATTTTAGGATCACAAATATTAAAGGAGAATATTTGAATTTTACATACAGATTATACATTTATGATCTTTAGGAGAAATACAAATGTTTTAAATATTTATAGTCAGTATTTCAAGCCAAAATGACATCTGTAGAGATAAAAAAATAACTTTAAAAAAAATCTAATATAGCTAAAAAGGATAGTAACTAGATTTATTCCCTTGAACCCAACCCAGTGAAGGCATTCAGCCTGTGAGAGTGGCCTAGCTCTAAAACAAAGCTTCCATTTCTATTTTGTAGATCATCTCTTGTTTTGGAAATGGGTTGGGCCGTTTGTGGACATACAGGGGCTATGAGAGCAAATGGCAACTTGCAACTCCTGCTGTACAGACATGACATAATGTGCAAAATATAGTCTTATTTTCTTCCAACCCTCAATTTGTGGTTGATGCCCATGAATCAAACTTTTATTTATGGGCCTAAAATCATTACTAAGGTGTTGTGGCTTTTTGTTACATTTTGAATGTCATATTTTGTTAATGATTTATGTTAATTTATTTTTTTATCATGGATGTTTTATATGTCTGTAATGAGGTAAACCCCAGGTTCGAGAGTATGCAATTAAATGAACAAATAAGGAAATAAATCATTATAATTGTTTTCCCACCCACATTAATTGCTGCTTCTTTTTTGCTGGTACTCCAAATCACTTAAGGAAAAGACTTGGTGGAAATAAATAATTGTGTCAAACTTTCACTAACACACACACACACACACACCAGTATATCAAACTGGCTCTTCTTTACCAATCTTATTTATGGCTAAATGGGTATTGCAAATTTGACCTAAACCAGGCCTATCAAACTGGCGGCCAGTGAGCCGGATGCGTCACATTACTGGCCACATCCACCCCAGCTCCGCGAATCTGAAAAACATCGCAATGCTGATCTGCAGTACTCTGTTCTTACCACTTGAGCCACTGCAGCTGCATGGGTGTCAAACTTGATCGCGTCACGTGACATATTGGGACATATGACGCGATCA
>JANHJO010010928.1:61140-71269 GCA_032468235.1 Pseudoxyrhopus heterurus
ATGAGGTGGCCAAAGTATTTGAGTTTCATCTTCAGGATCTGGCCTTCTAAAGAGCAGTCAGGGTTGATCTCTTCTAGCAGTCCAAGAGGCTTGCAGGAGTCTCTCTTATATAAAGTGGCAAAAAAAAATCTTCCGACCAAGTAGTAAACTTTAGCAGAACTTGTTTAGGCTTTGAGGAAGGGATATTCAAGAAGGTAGAGAGACATGTTCTCCATGAACTTTGTCAAACTATACTGGAGAGCAGCCTTTCTTGCACAATGCCAGAGAGAAAGAGTGATGTGTCCATTACAATCCTTGCCAAAACATTTGACCAGCTGTCCTGAGGAGATGAGCAGTTTTTTAAAATTAAAATTTGTGTGTGTCAGAACTTTTGGCAAATGATCTGAAGGAAGCTGAATGGCATTTTCTCCAGCCCTACTGAGGGAAGTTTGACAAGTGCTGCCAAAGAAACTTTGGGTATCAAAGCAAAAGCAAAAACAAAAGCAATGCGGAGCAAAGCAACATGGTCACTTCATTTCATCCTTAGAAATAAGGCAGCCAAAGTGCTTCACAAAATAGCTTAAGTTGAGTATTTTGCTTGAAGCTTCGTCAAAGGAGATATCCCTTCAAGCATTTGTCTCTAGCCCTGCAAAATACCTAATCTTCAAAAGAGAATTTTATTTAGCCAAATATGCTTTAACAGAATGAGGCAAATGTCAACCTATGTAATATGTCTGTATCATATTTAACAGAACCCTGGGAAGCAGATGCAAAATAACTTCTCAAGCAAATTCATGTGTGCTCAGAATTAAAGAACAGGCTGCTTTTAGCCACAAGGTCAGTCAAAAAGCTTCTGATCAATATTTAGAAACAAGTTCACCATTTTTTTTTCACTCCTCACATCCCAAATAACTACATTCACTTCTGTTTTCTGCCTCTCAAAACATCCTTTTTAAAGCAAGTTAATGTTAGAAATGGGATCATTTGTTGCTCATTTAAGGCAACTGGAGATATAAATCCTTGCTAATATACTGCAGATTACCTAGAGATCAATGAATGAACCTCAGCCTAACTTCCATTCATTACAAGCTGAAACACATAGGCCCAGAGCAGCAGTCTCAAACCAAAGGCACTCACATCTAACAGATTGCAAATGAATGAGGTTGGATAAATAACAGGAGCATAAATGGAATACACTAAATAGAAAAAAGGTTATTTCAGGTATAAGATGGGAAGTCATTGTTCTCCACGGACTATGAATAAAGTATAATTCTCTTCACAGGATAAATTCAGGGAGAATTCCAAATTGGGAATGTCTAGACATAAAGTACCAGTTTGGTCTAGTGCATAAGGCATTAGGCTAGAAAGCAAGAGACCATGAGTTCAAGTTTCACCTTGGCCATGAAAGCCAGCTGGGTGAACTTGGGCCAGTCACTCTCTCTGCCAGCCCAATTCGCCTCACATGGTTGTTATTGTGGAGAAATTAGGAGGAGGAAAGTGTGTTGGATATCTTTGTGGTCTTGAGTTATTTGTAAAAACACTGAAGGGAGGATATAACAAAATAAAATACAGTTCATGCAGTGTTAAAAAAGGAATGACTAGGATAGGACTTAACTTATGGGAGGGCTTTCTAATAAAATTTCATTGCTAAAAATGGAAACAATGCCATTATGTCATTATAATGCCATATGGCATTGTTTCCAATTTTAGCAATCAAATTTTATTCATTTTTTTAAATTTTATTATATTGGTTTGACCTATCAATATTAACTATTACATAAGCACTATGAACAAAATGTTCAAAACCCATATGCATCTTTGCCTATTTATTTTATGATATTAGTAAAAATTGTAGGCTTAGATGTTTTAATCAGAAAAATATGTTTATAATAAACATAGCAAAGTCACACATATTTTGTCATTAATGCCTCCTTTGATTTCTACGTCCAGGTCCACAGTAAAAAAAAGAGGCAAGAAATTTGTAATTTCCATAGGCCTAGAAGGGATAAAGGAAAAAGTGAAGCCTTCACTAAGTCCTTGGGAAGGAAAAAGAAGTGAAAGCAAAATGCTCAAGATAATTTTGTCTATGCATTTTATATCAGTAGAGAAAATTCATAAAGATGAACCTCTCCCTCCTCTAGTGATGCAGCAAATGGTATGTCCCTGATGCTTCTTCAAGGAAAGATGCCAAAACAGAAATGGTTTCTCCAATAAGTGTTAATTACAGTAGAAGCTTCCACTAGTGTATTGTTTGTTAGGTTTGCATAGACTTTAAGAAAATTGCTGCATATTGCTGAAGTTACATAACATAAGAGTTCTCTGTCCTATTATAAGTAATCAGTTCCTTTGTTTGCATTTTGTCTGACTATGACCACATCTGTCTAATCTGGATCAAGCATCTTCCCCTCCCTCCTCCAGTCTATAACTCATGTCAAATGCTATTTTACAACTGGAATAGCTCCTTGGATTTCTATCCTTGAGGATTTAAGCTGCAGGAAAAAAGATTTCAAGTTTGCACACCGAAAAAGAACAATGCAGTGAGCCATGTGCAGATCTGTACATTGGGGAAACAGAACAGCCACTTCATATACTCATGGCACAACATAGGAGAACAAACCCATCAGGATAAGATTCTGCACTCTATGTGCATTTCAAAGACAAAGGTCACTCTTTTGAAGACAGTCCACATTTTGGACAGAAAGGACCACTGGTTTGAAAGAGGGGTCAAAGAGGCCATCTATGTCAAAATTGAACAGCCCTCTCTCAACAGAGGGGGAGGGATATGACATCATCTATCTCCAGTTTACAACACAGTTCCAAGAAGGCTCCACACCCATATGCACTACTCAGATGGCCCTGATGACACAGATAAACTTCCAGGTGGCTTCAATGACTCTCTAAAAGAATGCAAATGACCAGCCATCCTCAAGGAGTATAAATCCTTTCATTTCCCACTATTCAGTCAGAGCTGAAGAAGCTTCTTGGATGAGAAGAGAAATGTCTTCAAAGAAGAACCAGAAAGTCCAGTTGGCTCTTGAAAAAGCACCTTTGGCACAACCATGACCTGGATGACTGAGAATCTCCATAGACAATAGTGAGAGCTGTTTCCTGGCACCATTAAAAGTCTTCTTCTTATTAAATATCCAACCAAGCATACAAGCTGTCATTCCACAAGCAATCATGCAATGCCAAAAACATAACATTCAAAAAGATCTACAGTTGCCTTATATTGGCTGATGAAAAAATGTTTGATCAACCATATAAAATTAACACAAACCTCAGTTTCTTCCTAATAGGACCTTTTCTGCCTATCTAGTCTTCAGTAGTCATGATCACAGACTCTACTGCTTCTTCCCATAGAAAGTTAATCCATGTTTCCAAAATGAAAGGAAGAGACATAGTTCAGTTAAAAAAAAACTGTTTTGTATACAGAAAGATCTAACCTTAATCCTTGGTCTACTCCAGTAAGAAAAAAAATCCCATCTGAAACCTTTAGATATTTTTCGCCACCACTCTAGACAATACTTAGGTAGCTGGAAGAGGTAGTAACTCAGTATAACTCATCTTCTTATATTGTTGTTTGAGAACATGAGGCCTTTTTCCTGACAAATCTGGATTACTCAAATTTGTGAAAAAGGATTTTGCAAAAAATCATATGGAACATTACAAATAGAAGAAGAATAGTTGTAATATACTGACTACATTACACTGAGCTTTATACACATCTCAGCCCCCCTCCCAATTCCTGTGAATATTCATGATTACACACATTAAATATTCTGTGTATTAATCTACTTCAAATGCACAAATATCTGTGTCAAATCTGACAGCTATTTTATGGAAGCTAATCAACTATGTATCACTAAATATATGTACAACCTTCTGCATTTTATTTCCTTTTTTATCTCTTTGCTCAATTCTAAACTTTATAGCTAGTGTGATGTTAAATTGATGTCAAGCTGAGCATATTGTGGGATTTCAATGAGACTTACTATACTGAGTAGTGCCAGGATTTTCATTTCGTTAATAAAATGCCCCCTTCATTCTTTATTATTGCCAGCAGCATGGGAATTCAATGGAGGGAGGGGCAAGGGAGGACAATTGACAAATATTGTAAACATTGATGTTTTGTGGCAAGTAAGGAGCAGATTTGCAGTGGAAGTTTCATTTAGTAATTCCAATGAAACAAATGGATTCTCTGGATACCTCTTTATCATTCTCTTCTTTTGAAAAAAAAGTGTATATTTTGTAACTATGTTTTGTTTTAATAATATTTAAAACAAAAGAGACAGAGAGAAACAGAAAGACAGAGATCTTTCTGATAAAAGAGTAGCCAAGTACGTAGTCCTTGACTTACAACAGTTCATTTAGTGACTGTTCGAAGTTAGCAGTCACTTAAAAAAGTGTAACTTCAAACGCACTGAAGAAAGTGACTTACAACTGTTTTTCACAGTTACAACTTTTGCAGCATCCCCATGATCATGTACTCAAAATTCAGATGCTTGGCCACTGGTTCATTGTAGCGTCCCAGGTTCATGTGATCCCCTTTTGCGACCTTCTGACAAGGGGATGACAGATTCACCTCACAACTTATGAACTGCAGTGATTCACTTAACAACTTTAGCAAGAAATGTCATAAAATGGGGCAAAACTCACTTAACAAATGTCTCACTTAACAACATAAATTTTTGGTTCAATTGTGGTCATAAGTTGAGAACTACCTGTAGGGCAGTTTTTAAAAAGCATTTATTTATTTATTTATTTATTTATTTATTTATTTATTTATTTATTTATTTATAGAATTTATTGGCCACCCATCTTACCACAGGGTAACATCCAGATGTTACATAAGGTCAGAAGGATTGGGGCCAACCACACACCTGGGAGCAAGAGATCCCATAGGGCAGGTGCAACAGTAGAGAAGGCCCTTCTCTTGGACCCCACTCTCTGGAATAATCAGGCCAAAGGGGTCCTCAGCCTGCCTTGTCTGCAGGCAATGGTGGGATGGGCAAGTCCCAGTAGGATAAAATGATCCTTCAAGCAGCCTAGATCCATGCCATGAAATGTTTTACATTCCCAAAAGTAAAGCAAACTGCAGCCGATTTGGTCCTCTGCTGCTGCAGTTACTCAGTTGTATATGAACCAAATTTCATGGAGCTATTTTTCCAACAACATCAATAGAATGTTCAGAAAACAATAAAATACAGTGAAATTATATACAGGAATGGGGTAATGGAGTACACAATAAATGTCAACCAGAAGTGATGGAAAGGGAACATATTCAAGAGCACATCTTCAAAAGTTCAAACAGAGGGATGTAAAATGATGGAGAAATTTGCGAAGTGATTAGGTTTTGAGTTAATGACTTTGTGGAAGATGGAGGAAGAAACATAGAACAATGAAGAGCCAGGACTGAATCGCCCTATGGTAAAAGTAAATTTGAGTATTTGAAAAACATATATTTCTGGTTTTTTTTTGTGTTACTAGTTCGCAGAGCAACAGGTATAACTATCCTGTAGGCAGAACAGATACTTCTTAAATGATGTTGGCTATTATTCAAAGAGTTTAGAAAAGATAGAGAAAAAAATCAAGCATATGTTTTAATTTTATCTCATCCCCAGGGCAGTGAAAGTTTAAATTGCACAAATCTATTCTGTGAAAGAAAGAAAGAAAGAAAGAAAGAAAGAAAGAAAGAAAGAAAGAAAGAAAGAAAGAAAGAAAGAAAGAAAGAAAGGTGGGAAAGAGAGAAAGATGGGAAAGAGAGAAAGTGGGAAAGAGAGAAAGTGGGAAAGAGAGATAGAGGGAAGGGAAGGGAAGGATAAATACCACTTGAAATAATGCTCTCAAATTGTTGTACTCTATTGAGGAGTAAGATCTGTTGTTAATATAACATCATTCACATCAAATTATTATTGCTTAGCTGCCCTATTTGGAATTTATCCCAATGGAGTCATAATAGGGGAGAAATAATTTAAAAGCAAAATGCATTTTGAAGCTTGTTTAATTTTGCTTGTGCTTCATCTGCCTGTCTCAGTCATATTTTGCAGAGAAAGAAAACACCAGATTAGACAATCACCAAAGTTTCATTCGGTCATTGTTTACATACATCAGAAGAGACATAGCCTTAACTAATATTCCTTTGGAGCAGGCAGCAGTATAGCAAATCTCAAACCACCTATCTACATGCCAGAAATGATGCTCAAACACAAGTCTCATATTATTACAGTTGATATTGCTTTTTCAAGCCCTAGAATAACAGCAGTATCTACAAGTCCTATGGCCAATAATGTTAAAAGAATTGGATCTTTATCACAATCTGTTCTTTATAGAAACAGGACAGGTCTCAGTTTCTCCCCCCACCCCCAATGAAGCTTGACATCAGAGGAGTTTTCTAAATCTTTCCTTAGAATTAAAAAGGTTCCTCTTCTGTCTTCTTACTATTCTAGTTTTTCCCTTCATCTTCAAGTGATTTGGGGTGATTTCTAGAGCCGCCCATGAACCTGCATCTGCTTTTGCTAGCATTGTATCATTGGAGCGCATGAGGCAAGCTTAGATTGGCAACATCTACCAGTGGAGAAATGAATGGCAATTTGCTGAATGCTAATGACTAATGATATTAACATAATAAAAGATAATATAATTTTATCGTTGTTCTTCCATTCATTTTGCTTTCTTGCTTTCTTCTCATCACTTTGGCTGAGTGAATCAAATTACAAATGTTAATTCACATCTGCATAATATTTTGCTTCCAGGAAGAAGAAAAAAATCTTGAGGCAAAAAAGAAACAAGAAATGTTTGCATGTGATAGTTATCATTCATAACTCCACCCAGCTAGATTTAAGAAGGTTTTTTTTTGCCTTGTGGAGAGAGATAATTGCTTCCAATTGGTTTAGAAATACATTATTATGTTCAGCAAAACAATACTTATTGTACAAAGACCAGTTTCAGTATTCTTTTTCTTTTAAGCTCAGGTCTCACTGTGATAATTATTCATCTGCAAACCAGAAACATGGTTTAAATGGAAATTAAGTACTCTAACTCCCTAGATCTCTGCAATGCAATAGATTTCATTCAGTGACTGTCCTTACACTCCTATCCTTGAGTTACCTGTGTTTTCCATAGCTTTCCAGCGCACACCCCATGTAACAGTATGTCAGAATGTTCTTGAAAGAAAGGAGAAGATGCAGTCAAGGAACTGGTCATATAAAAGGCAACTTAGCCCACAATAGAACTTTGGTGAGGCAAGCAGCTCAGAAGGGATCCCCCCTAGTTTCTTGGGCTGTAAAGGAGATAAGGGGAGAAATATACTTTCAAGATACTATTAATACAACCTTACTATGTAGCAGAACTAGCTCACTTTGTCATGCTTTCTGTCTAGTCCATCTCACAAGGTGCTCTCTCTCTCTCCTCCCCCCCCCTCTCTCTCTCTCACACACACACTCACACACACTCACACACATACAAAACCAGGTAGGAGCTGGTATCTTGACCCCTCCCCACTCTTCATTCTGCTACATTTTTTTTTCAATGATGGGTTAAGTTCCCAAAGGATTGTGATGATCTGGCTTCTGGGGGAATGGAGAATTGTGAAGTGGAAAAGCGTGAGATGACTACTTTCACCAGTGGGACTCCATTTCTACAGTTTCAAAGAAAGGATTGGGGAAAAAATCTCATTACTGCATTGCTTCTAGACTGAAAGCTAAGCCAATTAGATTCCAGATTTCAATCTGCTCAACTTTTATTGAACCCTTGAAGCTTCAGGGCATCAAGGGAATATGCAAGGTGCTGTCAGTCTTGGTCAGTACTATCGTTTTGTATGGAAAAACCCTATTTTTATAGAAAAACTCAATTGTTGTGTTTCTCAAAACTTTGCACATATTACGTTAAAAATTCTTTTCTTACTTTTTAGCTGCCTGATCCTAATCCAAGATGTAGCTTTTTTCTGATGTTCCAGTGTAATATATCATAGAATTTGTTCCTGAACTCCTTTAAATAGTTGTAATATTGAGTTCCCAATGTGAATATAACATAAATTTCATCTTCAGATTTGCCACAGCATTTGAGCCTGCAGTGTCCCAAGTCTATACTAACACTTCTTACTGAAGCAAATTAATTGGCATTATCCATGTGTCCTAATAAGCTTTTGGCTGCACAATAGTGAAAACCTGGGACTACTTGCAAATAGTGTGCCAATGCCTGCAAGTATTTGGTCAGACTAATTAATAATATGTCTCACCCTAAGACAGAATGAATAATGGTGCATTAAAGAGTGAGAAAATAAGATTGAATCAGTGGGCTTTTTCTCATGGAGCCTGTAGCATTTAAGAGCTCTTTGCTACATGTGGATATATTGGAACTTAATTCACTTTCTTGTAGAAGGAGAGGCTCACTAACTAACATAGTTGTTTTATAGGGCCCATTGAACTCAACAGAGGTAAAGCTCTGGATATTAGCACATTTTTTATTTATTTCTTTATCACAGAGCAACTCTGGACTGCAAAATAAAAAAACATGCATGTTTAATATTGCAAACACAGAACATAGAATAAAAGGATTTCCAGCTATAAATGATTTAAAACAGATACTATAATCTACACACCACTTATATTACAACTTACTATCAATAGCTCAGAATAGAATCACACATTATTTTAGAAAGAAAATGAAAATATTGTCTATATATGCACGGGTGGGATGAATCACCGGTCCATGCCACAGTAGTAATTGTTCATTTTTAACACCTATTCCACTCCTTTTCGAAGTAATGTACCAATTAAAAAAATATGTTCACATTTGAACTAGTCTGCCTACACAATAGAAATGTCTCACTGTTATGATGCACTTCATCCTGCCTTTTCAAAATTTATTGGAACAAACAAGAATTGGAATGACCACACGGGCATACTGTAGTTGCATATTACGCATGAGGATACAAATATTTATGGAATGGTTGGCTGATGGATTATGTGCCATCAAGTCATTGTTGACTTTTAGAAACTACATAGGCAGATTTTCTCCATGATGATCTTTCTCTAACCTCCTCTTTCAGGTCTTCCAATAATGTACCCATTGCCACTGTCTCTGACACCATCCACCTTGCTGCCGGTCATCATTTTCTTCTCTTTCCTTCCACTTTTCCCCATATTAGCACCCTCTCTAGAGAACTGGGTCTTCATGTAATGTGTCTAAGGTAGGGTAATTTGACCCTGGTCATTTGTATCTCCAAGTAAGAACTCTGGGTTGATTTGTTTGATGATTCACTTGTTTGTTTTCTTGGCTATTGGCAGAGTCTTTTCAAACACCAAAGTTCAAAAGCATCAATACTCTTCCTAACTTGGTTCTTTTGCTTTCATAGATGATCACATGGAATAATACCATGACTTGTTCAGATTTTTGAAGATATACAGATATTGCTGCATTTGAATAACTTCTCCAAGGCCACCATGGTTGCTTCATCAAGTGTTAGTCAGTGGTTGTTGTTGTTTTTTGCTGATTGTTAGGAAACTATTGAATTGAATAGTTGAACCATTATGAAATGTTACCAAAGGCTTAGTACCCTAAAGCAAAATGAAAATTTGAGCTGGTACTGTACAAAACCTTTTGAAGGCTCAGCAAAATCTTTAGTTTATATTGTATTTATATTAAGTGCCTCATTTAATAAATGAAGCTAATGTTTTGAAGTTTAAATGTCTACAGGCAAGTACACTGCTTATACAGGCAAATAAAATACCTTGTGTATGTATGGGGAGGTTCACTTGTTCTGTTTTATCATTATTTAACAGGTTGTGAAACTGACCAGAAACTGATTTAAAAAGGTT
Organism: Pseudoxyrhopus heterurus; assembly: GCA_032468235.1. NCBI lineage: Eukaryota > Metazoa > Chordata > Lepidosauria > Squamata > Pseudoxyrhopus > Pseudoxyrhopus heterurus. The sequence goes on from JANHJO010010928.1 coordinate 70,938, forward strand.
AAAATCAGCCAGGTCTTTAAAACTACTAAATTTATGCTACTAAATTTATGTTTTTAAAGTTTATTTTAATTTATGATTTGTATATCATCATCATATATTATACCTTCTGAAAATAAAAAGAAGACAATATAATGCAAAGGTGAAAGAGAGGATAAGAAAATTGGTATTTCATACTTAACAAAAGTAAATATAATTGTTTCTACCTGTATCTATCTGTCTGTCTGTCTGTCTGTCTGTCTGTCCGTCCGTCCGTCCGTCCGTCCGTCCGTCCGTCCGTCCGTCCGTCCGTCCGTCCGTCCGTCCGTCCGTCCGTCCATCCATCCATCCATCCA
>JANHJO010010935.1:10451-22270 GCA_032468235.1 Pseudoxyrhopus heterurus
TGCATTCTAACCACTGAGCCACCATATTCAGACAAATGGTTGTCCAATCTCTTCTTAAAGAGCATTCACAACTTCTGGAGGCAAGTTGTTCCACTAATTAATTGTTCTAGCTGTCAGGAAATTTCTTCTTAGTTCTAGGTTGCTTCTGGTACAAATAATCTGATACAAATAACTGGTACAAATAATCTCAACCCAACCATGGTTTCTCAGTCTTCCCTTTCCCTTTAATCCACTTGCTCTTCCATCATATATTTGTTTTGCAGCTTCTAGTTTATTCTTGCTACACAACCAGTTTACATCAGTGTATTTATTTCATACTGTTCACTCACTATTGTTTTCAGTCCACAGTCACTCAGCATTCATTAATTCTTGATCCTTTCTTCTCATGTTTTTTTGATACCCTCAAATACTTTGTTCCCATGTTCAACTTATTTTTATGTTCCTACTGACTCTTGACTCTGTACTACCTTCTTTGTTAGATATGAGGCAATCTATACAGAGCTATTTTTTCTATACAGAAAAAGCTATACAGAATATTTTTTCAATATTCATTCTTTATAACAGACCATGTACTTATTGAGTATTATTCTACAGCATTTGTGTGCCTTAAAATTTCTTAATCTTTAATGAACATTCCACAAGGGCACCGAAATTCATTTATACCCTCTATATTTTTAGACATATGTTGTAGGGAATTTGCAATTATTCACTTTATTTTCCTTGTCACATGCAACACAGATTTAATGTATTCTGTAAATGCTGCCATTAAAATTATATTGTATTTTAAAGTGTGGATGTGAGTTGTTAATCATGTTTTAATTTCTTCCTTCCTAATTTTTTTTTTAAGTATGTGTTTAGTCTTTACAATGTACACTGATTTGTCTGATGATCTATAGATATGATTGCTAAAATGTAATTGTTGAATGGCCTTTGTATAAATTATCCTCCAAAGTTGTCCCTTTTTTGCCAAAAATGTTTCAATGAATAGAAACCACTGGAATTAGAGGTTTATGTCTTATCTCTATTGAAAAGAAAAATAGCTAAACATTGGAAATTTAAGTACTGTATGCAGAGCTTTCATAAGAATGGTTATGTTTGGTTGATTTATTCTCTTAAACAGATGGACAGTAGTAGGAGGTGTAATTCTTTTAGCATAAAAATTATTATCCAGTGTTACTGTTTGTGTGGGTGGTGCGAGTCTTTGTTTCAGCACACTTCAATAGTGTGCTTGTTTCTAAGCTAGGCTTCCCCTCTTCATAGCAAGTCAAGAACATTAAAAGAGTTCTGCTTTTACAGAGCAATTTGTTAATTTTAAAACTTATTTTTGTCACAAGAATAGCATGGAGAATAATTGTGTTTTCCCTCCTATTGTTTAATTGCTCTGAAAACCTGGATTTGCAGTGGAGAGTTGTATAGGTCTAATTCAATTTTAGCTTGAAGGCATAGTGTTTAATAATAATCAGATGGACAAACTAGAATAAGCTACATTATAATCTTGTGAGTTTATATTTATACTTGTGATAATATTTTGCCCAAGGTTTTAGGAAGGAATCTGACTCTGATGTTAAGTTGTTAAGTTGTGTGTGTGCGCACGCCCAGTTGTGCTGCTTCCAGCCGTTTTTCCCCCTAGAGGAACCTGTCTTCTGCTACATACCCATCAAGAATAATTGCGCCATCTGGAAGACTTTTATGTACCTGTGACATGGGTTGAATATCTCTAGGGACATGGATTCAGGTAGAATGTGAATATGACCCCTGAAGCCATTTCAAGTGATTGCCTTAGCTTCTGATTACTAAAGGAGGATTACCGTAGGGTTTATTTGTTTCAAATCTCTTGCAATTAACTTTAGTGAAGACCGACTCCATGTATTTAATATAAGTCTGTTTATAACTTTGGATGGCTACAAAAGAAGTTTAATTCTTAGCTCACAATTTGGAAAGGAAACAATCTTAGGGAACACTAGATGGTTTAGAATAAATCATATGCATGGATATTATATGAATTTGTGCCTGTGTTCTTGCTTAATAGTGTCCACTATTTCTCTACATGGATTTGCTATGAATTAGCTATTTTCTCACAAAAATGAGGTATTTCAGTGATTGGTGCTTCACTGTCTCTATATTCTATTTTTATGTATTTTCTGTCATATGGTAATTGACTTCATTTACATTTTCATTCAATCTCAATGAAGATGGATGTGTAGACAACTTTCTTCTAACTTTAGAATTTTGAGCACCTAGTTTGAATACTGATTTCATTTAAATCAGTTGTACAACTTGCAAAATACCTTCAGGGTTAACTGCTTAACTATACAATCTCTAATGCCATAGTATATTAATTTTATTTGCATTTTCACACTCTTCTATATATGCTACATAAAATGAACCTTCCTCTTGAATATAATGCCTCTGATACATAAACTGTTGCTTTAGTAGTTTTGTAACAGTGAGAAATACTAAATACAAATACAATGAGTCAAAGATCAAATATATATCAAGAAGTTCTAAGAATCAAATGTGAGAAATTCATGTTGGTTTTTCCAGAAACATATTTTATTCAGTTTTCTTTTTTTTTGTTTAAAGACAACTAAAATCTGCTGCATCTGGCTAGTTTAACATTGTTATTTCAAAAAATAAAAGATTTCCAAAATTCATATAGTGTTCTTGGCAACAATTAAAATAATTTGTCATTGCCTTTTAAAATTTTTGTTTGGTTTTTCAATCTAGCTCATAGCCCTGTTGGTCTCCATGACTGATCCTAGTTAGCTTTTTTAAGATCAACTAGTTATCTAGGTTATGCTAATTTATTATAGTATTCAAGCATCATAATGAACATTAATATTTTCTGTAGCTCTCAGAAAGAAGTTGGTTTTGCATAGCCCCTTAAGAATTCAACCCCAAATTTTTAATACTCTCTGAATATATACTCAGGTATACTTCCAATAAAGCCCTGAGATTCAATTTTGTGTCATTTTGACTTTCTTACAAAGGCCTCTGGCATATATGGAGGTCACAGGAAACATTATTGGAAGTAACAATTCAGCTTGAGGCTGGCACTTAGCTTTGGCACACCAATTTTCAATTTAGTTATTTTTTAATTGAAAGACTCTTTAAAAATTAAAGTATAACTTGGAATAAAGGTAGGTTTCTGTTGACTCATTGTTGGCCAGATTTTAAAGCTCTGAATTCCAGAATGCTCAGCTAGAATGGCCAATAGACAAAGTAATTGGGAATTCTGTGACTAGTAGTTTTGGCAATCTAGAGGTCTCAGAATGGGAAACATTGAGAAAGTGGCCTGAATCATGGTTTAAAGTATCTTTATATGATCAGAAATGATTGTTATTTAGCATGTTCAAAATAATCTGCTCAGTATTTAAATGGTTATTCAAATTAGATTTACAGGTAGTCCTCAACTTACAATAACAATGGAGCCCAAAATTTCCATTGCTAAGCAAGATAGTTGCTAAGTGAGTTGTGCCACTTTCAAACATTTTTGCCACAGTTGTTAAGTGAATCACTGCAGTTGTTAAGTGAATCTTGTGACTGTTAAGTGAATTTAACTTCCTCCAGCTGGAAAGGTTACAAATGATGATCAGGACAGTGCAGCTGTCATAAATACATGCCAATTGTCAAGTGCCCGAATTTTGATCATGCGGCCATGGGGATGTTGCAACAGTTGTAAGTGTGAAAAATGGTCATAAGTCACTTTTTTCAGTCCTGTTGTAACTTTGAATGATCACTGAGTGAATGGATGTAAATCAATGACTATCTGTGTAACTCATTGAGGCCCTCATTTGGGAATATTCTATGAACAATGAGTGCTTGATGTTCTGTGAAGCTAACACATTTGACCAAAAATAAATTTAGGAGACTTCTATAGACTTATTTGATTCTTTTTTCCTCTTTTCTAGGAGCTTTGTGTCTGACACCAGGAACAATTTGCAGATGAGAGGTCTCGTGGTTTTACTTGTGTCTAAGGCTGCTGGCCCCAACTTGTCGACAGAAGACTCTATTCAGAATGACATTGTCAGTGGGATATATTCCAGGCAAGTATTTGGATAATCTAAAGGTACATATAAATTGTCACCTTTATGTCAATATATTTTTACTTTAAATGGATGGATGGTTCGATAGATTGATAGAGTGGTGAGTGAGAATCAGCAGTGTTCTATTTTAAAGATTTCTACAGCATAGAAATATTTTCAGTGGTTGTCTAAATTATATATTGTTTGTGCTTTATAGCTCATTTTTAAAAAAACATATTGTAGTTGCAGTGAGAAATATCTTCACAGAACTATTCCTGGGGTTGCAGGAAATATTTTTTAAAATGTGTTATTAACCCTATCTTGTTTCATCCCAACAACCTTGTGAAATAGATTGGACTAATAATTTCCTTGACTAACCACTGCAGTACCCTTGCCGTATCTTAATTACCTATGCAATTAGGCAATTACTTAACGTGAATATTTGGCTATATGTAGCTAGCTATGAATACTTCCTTTAAAAGTCAGTGATGATACATGGAAACCAAGTGCCTTCCTTTTATGCCCTGAAACTAGGCAAGCCTATTATATTTCATGTTTACCATTAAACTATTTTTTAACATTCTGATTAGCCTGAAAATTCTTTTATTATTAATGCTGGAAAGCAACAAAAAGCTTAGCTGTTAATAATGCCCATCATTCTTTTGAAATGGAAGTTAAATTCAAGCAACAATAGATTTTGCTTTTCATTTTCCTTATTTCTCTCATAAAAGGGGAGAAGTATGTCAGGAAAAGAACTGAATTTCCCCATAATTTGAAGAATATCATGTAAATGTTTGCTTGTCTAAAAATTGCTATATTTTTTTATCACGTTACTTTTGTTCTAAATACTTAATTCATGAACATTCCAGGAGAAATGTTAGGTGAATTATTGGTCAGTTGTTGGTCAGTTGTTGGATGTTTAAAGTTGACTACTTTTTCAAAACCCATGAACTGTCTCTAATACCCTTTATTGCTATTTGCCAAAGTAATGAGTGTGAAATCTCATGTGGTTGTTTCAGTGATTAGTAAGCTAGGGGTCATGATTCGGAGCAGTCACACATTACTTTCCCTGATTTTTGTTAATGAAAGCAGCAATAGGATGATACTATCTAAATAAAAAAGAGCATGGGGAATGGACAGAGACTCTTTTACTCGACTAATTTTTCTATTCAAAATGTATTGCTCATCGCTTTTCTTTTAGAACAAAAATAAAGTTGTAGAAAGGTTTTTTTTTTTTCTTAAACGTTCATGATATTTTCAGTTTAAAAATAAGTGGAAATCTTAGGTTATTGCTAGCCAAAAGATCTTCATAAGCCTAGATAAGCGGTGTCAAACTCCCAGCGTCACGGCATCGTCACATGACATATCAGGACTTTTTCCCCCTTTGCTAAACCGGGCATGGGCATGGCCAGCGCGTGACACATCCTGCCTAGGGGCTAGGAGTTTGACAACCCTGGCCTAGATGATTTGACTTTATATTTCATGCTTGAATCTCATATACCTCAGTATGGAAGGAATAGTGAGTAGTGTTCCTTATTATGAGTACAGATAGTCCTCGACTTACAACAGTTCATTTAGTGACAGTTCAGAGTTACAGTGGCACTGAGAAAAGTGATTTATGACCATTTTCACAGTTACAATATTTGGACATGTGATCAAAATTCAAACGCTTGGCAGCTGGTTCATACTTATGACTGTTGCAGCGTCCTGAGGTCACGTGATCACTTTTTGCAACCTTCTGACCAGCAAAGTCAATGGGGAAACCAGATTCACTTAACAACTGAGTTACTAACTTATCAACTGCAGTGATTCACTTAACAACTGTGGCCAGAAAGATCGTAAAATGGGGCAAAACTCACTTAATAAATTCTCACTTAACAACATAAATTTTGGGCTCAATTGTGGTTGTAAGTCAAGGACTACCGGTACCTGAACCAAATTTCTAACTCTGTGTAGTTAAGGCTGTTTCAGTCCAAAATTAATTTCAGAAATAAGTATCTGTAATGGTTTCATTAAATCTTCTCAACCACAGATCAGTGCATATTTCTTATGGAGCATTTAATGTATAAATAATACATACAAAATTCTGCAATGGACAAATAACTTTTTATGTGGTTCAATTTAATAATTTTATGAAACTGGGCCGAAGTAGTAAATTAACATTTAACTACAAACTTCTGAATTAATAGTATCTCTTCTCGTAAAATTCTAATTTTTTCTTCCTCATTCATATCATAGTTCTAATATTGAAGACTAATTTCTGTATTTTTATCAGTGGTACCAGTACCATTAGTCTTCTACATTATTAGATGCTACAGTATTAGGAACACTAAATTAGTCAACTGAGATTCAACATTTTGGTAGAGGGGTAGAAATAAGTGGTTAAAATTCTACGGTTAGGTAACTTTAAAATTAAAGCCAAGGAAATTTCAGTTCTGAGTTTATACAGGTAGTCCTCGACTTATGACCACATCTGAGCTCAAAATTTATGTTGCTAAGCAGGACAGTTAATTGATTTTTGTTCCATTTACAATCTTTCTTACCACAGTTGTTAAGTGAATCTCTGCAGTTTTTAAGTTAGTAACACAGTTTTCAAATGAATCTGGCTTCCCCAATGACTTTGCTTGTCAGAAGGTTGCAAAATATGATCACATGACCCTGGGACACTGCAATTGTCATAAATACAAGCCAATTGCCAAGCATCTTATTTTTGATCTTGTGACCATGGGGATGCTGCAGCAGTTGCAAGTATGAAAAAGAGTTATAAGTCACTTTTTTCAGTATCGTTGTAACTCCAAACAGTGACTAAACTTCAAACAGCCACTAAACTATGGTTGTAAGTGAAGAACTACCTGTATGCAGTATTTGGCAAATTTACAAAAAATTGCTTGATTCAGTGTTTAGTAAATTTGTAGACTTTCATACACCCTGTAAGAACTAGGGTTGTATGAAAGAGGTGAAAGAGATGTAACTTGCAACTGTACATATGAGAATACAAAACTTGAAAAATATAGAGATAGTTTTTTAAACTTAAATATCCTGCTGCATATTGTATACTCTTTTATTTTAACTTTGCTTTCTGTCATGAGCTATTATTACTCAATTTCCTCTGAAATTAAACTTGAAACTCCCCCAGAAATGTTCACTAAAATGCTCTGTAGCTAGGATTCAACTTGGAAGAAGAACAGTGTTTCTATCATCAGCTTTTAATAGAATTTTATATAATTTTTGGTTATGTATTTCAAGCCTGAGTGTGGTGCCATAATAGCTGTTAGTTGACATTCATTCATTTCATACGTTAGGAATTCATATTTTTGGTTCATTTAATAGTTCTGGGGTTTGGAAAATGAGGGTTCTGTGTAGTTTGTGAAAGTACACATGATTTTCAGTAGAACTGAAGTAACTATAAAGAAATTGCTGCAATTCTGAAGAACGAGATTATAGAGAAAGTTGAATTGTAAAACTCGGCTGCATATATTACAGTAATATATCATATTTATGGGGTTGTTAATTGGTCTTTGACTTTTAGATTTGTTAATGACAGGCTATAACAATGGATTCTAACCTCTGCTGCTCTATATTAGGACTGACTCACACATTGTTTTGTGTAGTTTGTTGGCCTAATCTATCTCCTCAGCAATGTTGCCTTTTAACCAAGATATATCTTGTCAGTGACAAGTATCTTGAGACACAATTAATTACTAAGCACAGAAATGTTTAACAGTTTGTGATGCTAACCATTCCTCACAGAATAGATTAATTGGAAAGACCTAAGTGAAAATGTTATTTGTACAGTGCGTACCTACTAGAAAATTATAGAGATAAGATGGGAATAGTTTTAGAACAATTTTTTTCCTGCTGCCATAGGTAAGAGGCTATTCTTTCCAGAATTGCAAAGCTGATAAGGATTGACTCCCTTTGGCACATAAGTTGTTGTGATCTTGATCAGGACTGATGGAAATGTCAATTTTTAGATAAAGATCAGGTTACACTGCAGATCACAATATTGCAGAATTACACATAGATTGAAAAAGTTCTCACTGTTACTAACCATGGTAGGTATATACCAATGATGTCAAACCTTTTTCGGTTCGCGTGCCAAATCGTGTGCCTGCTACTCACAATGCAATGCGCGGTCCCCCCGTGCATGCGCGTGCTTCCCCTGAAATTTCTAGGGAAAAAAAGAGCCAAAAACAGCTGTTTTTCGGCTTTTTGGGGGGCTAGAAATCCCGGGGGTAGTGCATGCGCACGCAGCCCTCCATGCATGTGTGCAGGCCCCCCCACAGCCCCCAGTACATGCATGCTCGACTCCAGGGTTTCTAGCCAAAAAAAGGGCCAAAAAACAGCTTTTTTGGCTTTTTTTGGGTTAGAAACCGAGAGGTCGATTGCGCATGTGTGTGGGGCCGCCGAGGAAGTGTGCGCACATGCACGGGGGGCCATGTGTGCATGCACTATCCCCGGGATTTCTAGCCCCTCCCAAAAGCCAAAAAACAGCTGTTTTTTGGCTTTTTTGGGGGGCTAGAAATCCCGGGGGTCGCACATGCATGCATGCACGCCCCCCCGTGCATGTGTGCATGCTCCCCTGTGGCCCCTCATGCATGCGCGCTCAACCCCAGGGTTTCTAGCCAAAAAAAAAGCAGAAAAACAGCTGCGCACATGCACCGGGGGCCGCTTGAGCATGCGCTACTCCCGGGATTTCTAGCTTTTTTTGGGCTAGAAATCCCGGGGGTCGTGCATGTATGCACAGTGGAGCTGAGCTGGGCGACAGCTGGCGTGCCGGGTGACATGGCTCCGCATGCCACTTTGGGCACGCGTGCCATAGTTCCGCCATCACGGGTATATACTATACATGTAAGTGAAGGCTCATATGGAACTTGGTGAGGTATATTAGGTAAGTATGTCTTTATTTTATTTATGAAAGTTGCCCAATTCCAGAAGATTCTGGGTCAAATACAACATCAAAAGCAATAGAAATCAATTAAACAAAAGAAATAAAACAAAAGAAATAAAGAGCAGTGCACCTCTTGGAAGAAAACAGTCAACTAACATCCTAAAATCCCAAAAGCCTGTGGATGAAGCCAGATTTTTAAAAATAATTTTAAAGGTGGGGAGTCCACCTCTCGACCGGTCATTCAGTGACACTTTGACATTACAATGATACTGAAAAAGGCGACTTGCGAAGTTGTGGTCTTCACTGCACCCTCATGATCATGTGATCATGATTTGGTGCTTGACAACTGACTCACACTTAACAATCCTTACAGCATACTGCAGTCATGTGTTGCCATTTGCAACCTTTCCTGACAGCTTCCCATAAGTAAAATCAATTGGGAACTTGGTAAGGAAGGTTGCAAGCCATTTTGGTAAGCCCCTCACACCCTCCCATACCTGGCAACAACCATCTTTGCTGCTACGCACTCACATTGCGCCTTACGTTCTGGCTTGCTTGGGTTATACCATCTGGGCAGGAGTGGGCTCCAAAAATTTAGCAACCGGTTCCCTGTCCTTTTGCTGGGTGGGCGTGGCCATGGTGGGCATGGATTAGTTGGCCTGCTGCACCATGGTGGGGGGGGGGGCGTTTTTGCCCTCCCTGGGCTTTGGAGGCTTTTCTTGAGCCCCCGGGAGGGCGAAAACGGCCTCCTCCGGGTTCTGAAGGCCCTCCGGAGACCGGAAACTGGCCCATTTCTGGCCTTCCGGAGCCTCCATGAGGCCCGTTTTTCACCTTCCCCGAGCCTCCGCACTTACCTGGCATCCAAAACGGGCTGTGTGGGGACTCCTGGGAGGGGTGGGGTGGGAGGGGAAGGATGGGCAAGACCAGCCAGGGGTCGGATTTACATGTTTGGTGAACTGGGGAGACTGTTAGCTAGAGGATCGCCCGAACCCAGGCAAACCCATAGCAGCCCACCCCTGCATCTGGGACTCGCTTAGTGAGCCACCATCCTCGCTTAACATGGCAATGGCGAGTATCAAAATTGCCATCACTAAGTGATGAGGTCATGAGATGTGCTTTGTAACCACCTTGTTTAAGTGATGGAAATTCTGGTGTCATTTTCCATGTTTAACTGAGAACTATCTATAGATGTCTCCAGGGGACGGTGGTCCAAAGGGTAGATACCATGATAGAAAAGGCCTAGATCTGTGATGGCAAACCTATGGCATGCATGCCCAAAGTGGCACGCAGAGCCATGTTGCCTGGCACGCCAGCCATCGCCCAGCCCAGCTCCACTGTGCATGCGCGCGTGACCTTTGGGATTTCTAGCCCCAAAAAAGCCAAAGACAGCTGTTTTTCGGCTTTTTTGGAGGGCTAGAAATCCCGGGGGTTGTGCATGCCTGTGTGGCCCCCTGCGCATGCACACTCCAGCCCCAGGTTTCTAGCCAAAAAAAAAAGCCAAAAACAGCCGTTTTTTGCTTTTGGGGGGGGCTAGAAACCCGGGGGTCGAGCATGCATGCATGGGGGGGCGCATTGCATTGTGGGTTGGGTGCACGCAAGCGCGCATGCAATTTGGCATGTGAACCGAAAAAGATTTGACATCACTGGCCTAGGTTTTGTCAGATTACATTCTTGGATTGTAGGGACCCGTATCATGCGCACTGTATCTGATTGTTCATGGTAGACAGAGATAAACAGTCCCGTAGATTACCAGGCCCTATGCCATGAAAGCTTCATAGCTGAGAACTATCCTCTTGAATTGTACTTGGAAGCTAACTGGCAAGCAATGCCACTTGCAGTTCAGTAGCGCTAGACTATGCCACCACATTCTGGATTTGCTGGAACTTCTGTAGAGTGCACTGCAGTGTTCCACTAATGGGATGACTAGGGCATGACTGACTGTTTGGAGGGTACACCAGATGGATCGTGGCAAAGGTCCTCCTGGGTACCTCTGTCACCTGCTCTTTGAATTGGAGCTCTGAGTTCAAGAAAACTCTCAAATTATACAACAGACATGAATGAACAGAGGCTACCGTCTCTGGTGCTAATACCTGGATGACGCCCTGCAGTTTTCTTGGCAAGGTTTTTCCAAAGTGGTTTTCCCTTCCTAGGACAGAAAGAACGTGATTAACCCAAGAAAACCTTTCTGGCTTTGTCCAAGATGGGAGTAGAATTCATGGTCACATAGTTTAGAGCCTGATCCTTAATCACTAGACCAAAATGGATCTTGATAGAAGATAGTTGCTTCGAATATTCCAAGATGCATCTGATTAATATGACCTTGTCCTGAAGGCAGCAGCAGTTTCATTGCTCAGGAAAGGTTCTTATTCTTCCCTGCTGCTGCTTAGAGTGGTGCCCAGTTGATTGGGGAAGGAGATCAAAGGCTACTTACTGGCTCCCTTAACTATTTATTATCAGAGCATTTATATTATAATTTACATCTGCTTCAGGACTATATTTTCCCAAAAGCCACAGAAAACTATCTTCTGGTAAGGTAAACCCCGCCTACTTAAGGGAAAGGCCTAGAAGACACAAACGCTAAATGTTGTGAAGAAAATGTGGAATAATCTTCATATTTTTGTAGTTCAAAATTTACGGCATACTTCTAGCATTTGCCTTTTAACAAATGCTTGTTCTCAAAGCTATAACCACGAACGTGTTTTTTTCTGATAAAACACTCTAGTTGTTGCTCAGAACTGGTGAGGATCCATCAAATCTGTCTGAGATATTAAAATTTACAGGTTTAAAAGAAAATTAACATTGTGGATAGGCTTCAACTCTTGAAAAATAATCACCTGAGCTAAGTGGATTTTTTTTCTTTTTGTGGCTTGAACAATGGAGTCAATTAACATTTTAAACATTTG
>JANHJO010010937.1:11082-21551 GCA_032468235.1 Pseudoxyrhopus heterurus
TTCGTAGAACTCCGTTTCGTAGGTGGCGCTTTTAGAGAATATACGGTAAAGCCAAAGGCTTCCGCCAATCTTACTCGGGGCGGCCCCAGACCGCACCGGATGTTTACAAGCTGCATTTCCGCACCAACGAAATCATCTCTATGATCAGCCGCCCCTGGGACCGCTGAGGGGGTCGGATGCGCCTGCGCGAGCCGGGCCCCTTTAGGCCGCTCCCGCCGTCACGACCATCCACGGAACTGTATGCGTTGAGCGGAGACGCGCGGGCTCGGCGGCGGCAGCAGCGGCGGCGGCAACAGCAGCCGCCCCGCCCTCTCCCCTCCGGTGGGCCCCGCTGCGCCGCCGTGAGGAGCCGCTTCTCCTCCCCGCGTCCTCTTGCTCTCGGCCGGGCCGCTGGCTCCCCTGGAGTTCCGCGACGGCAAATGGTGGGGCCGGAGGATGCCGGAGCTCAGGGCGGCGCAGCTCTGCTTGCCTCGGGCCGGGACAAGGAGGCGGAGGAGGCGGCGGCGGAGGAGGAGGAGGCGGACGGGGAGGACGCGGAAGCGGACGGCGAGCGGGATGGGAGCCGAGAGGGCTCCCGGGACCGACTGCATCGCTACCTGGCCGGCAAGAGGCCGCCCAACGGGGACGCCTGCGGCGGAGGGAGGATGACCAACGGGGACGCCGGCTTTCTGCTCCTCTCGCCGCCGGCCTCCGAGGCGCCCGCGGCTCCGCAGCGCGGCGAGGAGAAGAAGAAGCAGCAGCAGCTCCACAACGGCGGCTGCGCCTTGTTCCTGAGCGGCATGGCCGGGGCTGAGCCGCCGAGCGGGAGCAGCAGCCTGACGGGGGCTGCCGTGGCTTCGGCCCCGTCGCCCACCTCCTCCGCCTCGGCCTCCTCTTCCTCTTCCTCCGCCTCCTCCAGCTCCTCGGGGACCCCCGAGGAGGCGGAGGGCAGCCTGTCTTCCCCGGCGAGGGCCCTCCCTTGCCTGCCCGCCTTGGCGTTCATGGACATCAGCCTCAACTCCCGAAACACCTTCGAGGTGAACCGTCGCCGCAGCGCCCCGTGCCACCTGCCTCCCCCGGAGCCTCCGGACGACCCTTCCGCCGGCGCCCACGCAGCGGGGCCCGGCTCGGACCAAGGGGATCGGGCCAAACGGTTGAGCGGGATCGCCGGGTCCAGTTTTGCGGAATTTTTCACGAGGTAAAAAAAAATAATTAAAAAATGACTCATCGGGCCCCTCCCTCCCTTGCGCGGGTAGGGAAGGGAAGGGGAGGGAAGGGAAGGTGCGTTCGGGTGCCGCAGACCCGAGTTGTGCAATTCGGGCACACCAAGGAAGGCGAATGAATCTACCTGTCCCGGGATCCCCTCTGGGAGATCGGCTCCAGGGAAGACCAAAAACCTCTGGTTCCCGGGGACCGACCCAGATTGGATCCTGCGAGATTCCGGGCTCCTCCGTCGTCAATCCTCGGCAGCATCGATCTTCCTTGCTGGCCTTGTCGTGGAAGGAGTGTCTTAACTTCATTTCAAAGCCTTGGCTTTGCAAGAGCTGAATAAGGCTCTGAAGTATGGATGGTGTGAGGTTGCTTATTTGCACTTTCCCCCCCCTCTCCCTCCCAAGCGTGTATTGCTTTCTGGGTATCCTGACCTATTGCAAAGGATATATGAGGGGATGGCCTGCTTAAAAGATGCTAGGCTAAGAAATTCCATGTGAAAGGAAGAAAAAATAATCTTAGCAGGTAATATTTAGGGATGTTTTAAGCACAGCCCCTTCATTACTGATGAACCAGTTCTGAAGGCAAAGAAAATTACAGGTATGGGATGTGTGTAACCTTCAGAGAGGTGTCCTTAACTTTTATTGAGTATGTCATTCACTTAAAGCACATTCAACTTGAATGCATTCATTGCTTCATTTAATGCTTAACGTAAGGTACATTTTAAAAATATTTTAACTCGGTTCCACTCAAAAAGATTTCTACCTGTAAATGCAGTGCAGTCGTAGTTTATGCTTTGGATAGCATTTTTCTAGCTTTGCACCAAATGCCATATTAATGGATAATGGGGTAATGTTTAATGGGATTATTATCCCATTAATGGGATAATGTTTTGTATCAAATGTCTTGTTACAACAGCTGCATGTTGCCTTGCTACACATTTGATTACTTTTGAAAGCAAAAGGTGCTTTTATTGAATTTAGGGAATTTGACCTCTACAGTTCCTTAGAAGCCTATACCAGGAAATATTGGCAGACCTTTTAATCAGAAGCATCTATTATCTCTCAGTGATAAATCCTTTTTGAAGCAGGGAGCTGTTTTTTGTGACATGTGGAAGAACATACCTTAGATAAATCATTAGCTTCTGAGACCTCTGAAGTAGCTGCACAAGCACATTAAAATATCTGTTAGAATGAGACCTACCATTTGTAACACTAATGTTTCCTAATCATTCTCCTCTTTCATGTTTCGTTGTACTACAAAATATTATTTTATATTCTTTACTACAGGTAATTAAAGGCTTACAATGTTTAGGCTAATAGAAAAGAAAAAGAATTCTATTATAGGCTAGTGTTGCAGTGTTACATTGTTCTTTAGGTATGCAGGACATACTCCAAGTTGAGCAGTTTTCAAGAATGAAACCTTATATCATTATTCGGCTGTGTTTTCAGTTTTATGAAGGACCAATGCATTCTTATTTGTTCTTAGCTTCAATAATGCTGGAAGATTTAATGTGTATTGAAAATGGTGGAGTAAAAATTAGCCACTTTAAATTATTTTTTTTAAAGGGATCTTATTCTATCACACACTGATATGGTATTCGGTGTTCTGGACATTGAAACCATTTATGTTACCTTATGTTACGTTACGTTATGTTATGTTAGCTGCCTAGAGTAGCCCTATAGCAAAATAGACAACAAATAAATTTAACAAATATATAAATTTATGCTCCCAAGTTTCTGGAAAAAAGAGTAAAAATAGATAGTTTTTGAGTCTCTACCTTGATGTTTACAACCTAAAACCCATGAAGACCTGGCCAAAATCCACACCTTCAAGGAAGGAGAGTAAAACTCTTCATTATGCTTGCCATTTGTTATCATTATGTTTTATTGATTTTTTTGTAATGTTGTAATTATGAACCACTCAATTATTGAGAGTCAGAGTCAAGTTAAATAAATTATATTACTATAAAGTTATGATACAAAAGAAAAACAAGATGGAGCTTGTAAAAGAAAAGATCATTATAGCGTCAGTTCTTGATGTTACAGGGATTCTAATCTCACCTGTAATAGTTCACTGGAGTGGCTCTTAAGTCACTAGTGTGGGAGAATCAAAGAAGAAATTTCCTTTTTTAAGAATATAGATAATGGCCTTGCTTTCCTTCTCTCCTTTTGACACAGTGCAGTGGAATGGCTTCTGGATTATGGCAGTTATTTAGAGCAGAAACTTTAGCCTTTTTGTGCTAAAAGGTAGGATGGTACGGTTTTAAGTTTTTCCCCTATGTTGTTGATATATGTTTTAGCATACCTAATAAACTTGGGTCGGACACGACTTCGCAACTAACAACAACAATAAACTTAAAATCATCTATTTCTTCAACTTTTGCCTGGTAGAGATGGGGAGAGAAGAGGAGAGGGAAATGACAGTGGACAGATCCTTTAGAAGTAGCCAACCGATATTTTGCAAAATATCCTGCTGAAACATCTGATGTAATTTACAATCTTACCGGAATTGTGATTCTTGTATAGAGGAAGTATTTCATGTCTCTGTTTTCATGAATAGCTGATTTGTTGCCAGTTGCTCCTTTAACAATTATCTAGAAACACCTCCATCTGAAATGCTCACTATCTCATAATATACCTTAATCTAGAAAATGTATCATTAGAAAAGTATTAATCGTATTTGCAGAAAAGTGCCATTTATCCTGAGTGATACAAGAGACCATAGAATTATACCAGTGCTTTTTCTAAATTCCAATTTCGTCTGCTTTCACCATTTCAAAATCTTCCGGGTTTTTTTCTAATTGCATGTCCTAAAGATCAACAGATCATGATGAATAGAGTAATAAAATTATTTAATTATAATATCTGTAAAAGTTGAGTTCCTAAGTTTTTAAGATTGCAATAATCATGTGAAAGCTGTTTGTATTTCTTGAGCAGAACTCTTGTTTCTGCATTCAGATTTAATTTCCAAGCTTCTTTCTCATTTACCCTACAGCAACTTTATGAAGTAGATTAGGCTGAGAAAGAAATAATGGCCAAAGTCACCCAAGGATGAAAATGGCATAGACTATGGTCATGGCACCATCCTGGCTCTGTGTCTTATCTTGTGAGGTTCATAGTATGACAGCAGAGACTAAAGCCTGAATTACTTAGTGTATCCCCTATGTTCATATGAAAAGTATTTTGAAATTGTGCTTGATCATTGATCAAATATGAGTCAGTACTATGACTTAACTTTTAAAAAGGCAAAATGCAAATTTGAATTGCCTCAGTAGAGGTATAATGCTTCAATCATATGAATTAAATAGTTCCATTTTCTTTTTCATTAGTCAGAGACCTGATAGAACATGCCCAGTTCCAATTACCACATTTTAAAAAAAGACAACTGACACAGGTGCAAAAAATGGGGGTGGGTGGGTGAATGGGCAGTATGGATGATGAAGGCAGTGGAAACTACGAGGAGATGTAGAATAAATTGGCTAGGTCTTGGGAAAAGAGAACTGGCAGCAAGCTTTTTCCAAACATTTGAAGGGGAAATCACAAAAAAGGTCAAGACCTGTTTTCTATTGCCTCAGGTTGAAGTATACAGGCAAACAGATTTTGGCTGAATGTGAAGTTAGACTTAAAATTTAAGATGGTAGAAGTGAATGTTTCAGGCAGCCATCTGTTTGATGCTTTAATTTGGGTTCCTGCACTGTGAACATAGTTTGATTTAAGGGTGTAAGGGATCCTTTCCAATTTTATGATTCTGTGATAATTGTCTGAATTCATCACTTTTTGCTTTGAGAAGCTGCAAGTAAAAAAAATAAAATACTAGTGGTATCTGTTATAATACCCCCTGAAAGGAAAATTGGTTCTATATCCCTTCTAGAGTCATTTAGGAAATTCAGAAGGTATATGATTATTGTTAAAAGGGTATGTAAACTATGGACTTTGCTGACAGTGCATCCTTGAGGATCTAATCTGATCCCACTGTTCATTCCGAGAACTGATAAAATTGCATCTTTGCTTGGTTTATCATTTTTCTTTCATACAATTGTATATTTTATAGTTCTGCAAATTCTGAAGTCTTCCTATTTAGTTGTTACTTGTTGCTGTATCTGGTAATAACATGAAACGTCAGTTTTACACTGAAAAGGAAATGCTTAATTTCTGCTAAGGCTACTGCCTAGAATTTCTTTTGAAGTTTGTATCTCTGAGCAGCATTAATAAAGAGTTAGAATGTTAATCATTTCACAGTAACACTATGTCTGAAAATTGAAATTGTATTTAAGTACTTAATAACACTCTGCTACATAAAGGCCCATTAGAAGTAATGTATTTGATGTAGCAGTGTCTGAATTGTGGAGTCCTAGATGCTCTCTGAGCTTGGTTGTTTGCTTGCTGACATTTCATTACCAGACTAGGTAACCCCTTCAGTATAAGCTGCATGTGAAATTTGGACAAAAATGACCAGTGAGTAAAGAAAAACAAATAGCTGAATGCAAATTATATACATATCCAGACACATATTTCATACATTGTTATCCTTATTACATGTTTTATATGCAATATTGTAAAATACACTGCTAAAACTGTAAAGTTAAAGTCATTTACCAAGGAGAATTTATTTTTGAGTTAATAATATAATTCAGTCCTTTAGGTGCTTTATACATACAGTACTTTCATTACTGGTACTAAAAGAGAAAAGTGTTTTAGGAATTGCTTACCTAAAAATGAAATTGTATAAAGACACACCTCCATTCTACTCTAAGTTTATACTGAGATAGGGCTATAAGTAACCTACTTAAAAAGTTGATAAACTTGAATGTTGCAGGGCTTCAATGTGCTGTGGCATGTTTTATTACAGCTGTGATGTTTCAAAAACCTAATATTTTAATAAACACAAATTGAAACTGGTACAAATAAAGGCAAAGTGTACCTGTTAGCTGCCATTTTAATTTAAGTTCTCCTAGTAACTTAGCTGAAACTGAATGTTTCACTTTGATTGTAAACTTGTTTTTCTGGTTGTGATTTAATTTTCTTTTTCATATTTATGTGGGTAATACTTATCAGTGTACTGAAGGACTTTCACAGGTATCAGTTTCACCTTTATCTCAATCCACAGTGTTTACAAAACTGCTGTTAGAGATTTAGTTTATGCATATTTCATTGAATACAGGTAGCCCTTGACTTAAAACCATTCATTTAGTGACTGTTACAGTGGCAATGAAACAAATGACTTATGACTGTTTTTTACACCTATTGATTGTTGCAGCATCCTCATGGCCATGTGATCAAAATTCAAAAGCTTGGCAACTGGCATGTATTTATGATGGTTGCAGTGTCCCGAGGTCATGTAATTTGCAGCTTTCCGACAAGCAGAGCCAATGGGAAAGTCAGATTCACTTAACAACTGGGTTACTAACAACTGCAGTGATTCACTTAACAATTGTGACAAGATAGATCGTAAAATGGGGCAAAACTCACTCAACAACTGGCTTGCTTAGCAACAGAAATTTTGGGCTCAATTGTAGTTTTAAGTTGGGTATAGATGAATACCTATGAGATGTTCATCTATACCTTAGATGAAAAACATAAATGCTTTTCATCTAAGTCAGCTACTATTTCCTAATTCGATATTAACTGCAAAAAAATTAAACTGATTTTCTGGATATATGTCAAAGATATAATAGTTCACTGATAGATGTATTGTATTGTAGAACTGTCGTATGCAGAACGTTATATACTACTGCTCATAATGCTTGTGTCCCTTTTTTATTTGTTTGATGGTGATGATTACATGCCATCAAATCGTTGTTGACTCTTAGCAATCACATAGATTGTCCATAATATCTGTGCGTAACCTAGGCCTTCAGGTCTTCCGATGGGTTCGCTCATCACTACTGTAATTTAATCTATTCATCTTGCTGCTGATTGTCCTCTTCATTTTTCTTCCACTTTCCCAGCATTATAGGTTGTCCTTGACTTAAGATCATAAAAGAGCCATAAAGCAGGCCATTGCATGATCAACCTGATTTTATGACCTTTTCCCCCCTGCTGCTTGTTAAGTGAATTGCCAAAGTCGTTAAGTGAATCGCAGTCAAGAGGCAAACACTGCAGTCTCCTTTTCCTGACAGAACAACTATGCAGTGGAACAACTTGCATCCTGAAGTTTTGACTTCTCCAACACTGGAAGTTTTTAAGAAGAGATTGGACAACCGTTTGTCTGAAATGGTATAGGATTCCCTGCCTGACTAGAAGACGTCCAAGGACTCTTCCAATTCTGCTGTTCTGTTCCGTTCCGTTCCATCCCATTCATTGCTCACTAGGACGGGTTTTGCTGAAAACCAGAAGTTTTCGGCAAAAAATCACGGTTGTGCGACCACACAATCTACTAATGCAGATTGGGTACTGTGTACCTGAAATGTGGTAATGTGACCACGGAGAATGCCATCAGAACGTCGGAACTGAGTCAAGTACATTTTGGGGCGGGTATCCATTGTAACTTTGAATGATTGCTAAGTTACTGGTCATAAATCAAGGACTGCCCTTAGGTCTTTTCATAATGTGTCCTAAGTAGGATAATTTCAGTCCAGTCTTCTTGTGCCTAAAGGAGATTTGCTTGATGTTCCATTTATTGGTTTTCTTGACTGTCCACAATGTTCTTGGGAGTCTTCTGCAACACCAAAGTTCAAAAGCATCAATACTTCTCCTAGCTTGTTTCTTCAAAGTCCAACTTTAGCTTCCAGAGTGTCACAGGGAATACCATGTTTTGCACATTTTATTTATCTTGGTAGGTATTTACAAACAGTAAAAAAGAAAATAAAAATTATTATAAAAAAGGGAAAGCAATATGCTATTAATCAAACTCATACACAGAAATTATATATAATGTTGTAGCACTGTCATATAAAACGGTAGAACATGGGAGAAAATTGTTTTGCTTTGTGAGCAAAAGCCTGTTTTATATCCCATTATATGTCATTAGAATTCTATTTTTTGTTCATAGGATTGGGATTTTTTTCAACAGTTAAGTGACTCGGATTTCAACCCAGAATTTATTTTTACCTCTTTCCTCAATAATCACAAGACATTAACATTTAAGTTGAAAAATGGATTCTAAAATGGCAAATTCTACATCATTGTGCCCATTTCTATATAATTTAACCACATGAGCTACATGATAGCCAAGAAATAAGTGGGTATATTCATGTTCACCACCTAGAGAGCTTGTATAATAATACAGTGGAAATATATATTCATTAATAGTTAAAATTGCTCAACAACTCCCAACCCCATAAATTGGATCCTGACACCTTTAAAGGTTAATTCCCCCCCCCCCCAGTTTATATGCTGCTCTAGCTTTAAAAAAAAAATCATGGCTTGCACTTCTCATTCCAGTCATAAGGTTAAAATACGATTTAATTATAAGAATACTTCATCCTTCTGTTAAATTACCAGTAGATATAAACAAACTTCCAAAGGAAAATATCAAACAGTTACAAGTAAAAGATAAAGTGTAATACAGGTAGTCCTCAACATCCAACAGTTTGTTTAGTGTCTGTTCAAAGTTACAACGGCACTGAAAAAATGTGAGTTATGACCATTTTTCACAGTTACAACCTTCACAGCATCCCCATGATCATCTGACAAAAATTCAGATGCTTGGCAACCGGTTCATATTTATGATTTTGCTGTGTCATGAGATCACCTTTTGTGACCTTCTGACAAGCAAAGTCAGTGGGGAAGCCGGATTCACTTAACAACCGGGTTACTGACTTATGCCACGATTAGCTTAACAAATGTGGCAAAGAAAAGTGGTAAAATGGGGCAAAATTCACTTAACAAATGTCTCACTTGACAACAGAAATTTTGGGCTCAATTGTGGATGTAAGATGAGGGCTAACTGTACAGTTCAGACCTTGGTTAATGACCATTCATTCAGCAACCTTTCAAAGTTACGACAGTGCTGAACAAGGAGACTTGCCGCCAGTCTTCCAAATTGCAGCTGTGGCAGCATTCCCACAGTCACGTGATCCCAATTCAGGCACTTGGCAACCAGCTTGCAATGATGATGGGCTAATTGAACGTACACAATTAGACTGCTAGATCCACCAATTTAAAATTGCTTTCATACTTAAACTTGTTAAATGTTGAAAGATTTATTTCTGCAAATCCTTCATGAGAATTATGAATTTACTGGAAGGTAAATGATCGTCTTTTGGGGGAGTGAGCGGGTGGGGGCTCCTCGTGTGTTCCATTTAAAACAAAGGTGTTCCCAGAGGGCATGCAAGAAACACATTTGTTTTTCAAACAGAATTATAAGGTAGTCATTCAGCGCGCAATGTGTCCGTCAGAAAATACTGTAAGATTCTGCCCAATACACCACATTGTTATGCCTTTGCAGGAATCATGATGGTTCCTGCAACCTGTCTGCTCACAAACCTAGGGTAAAGAAGAAGAAAAACTAAATGACTAGTTCCATTGTGCCTCAAGTAAGTTCTGAAATTGGCCATCAGAATTCATATTAGAAGCTGTATTCATATGAAAGGACTTAAAGCTTTTGTCAACTTTTCTAGAGGAAGGCTTTGTTTTGAAGGTTTTATGAGAGGATTCCTCCCACACGGAGTCACTATTTATACATTTCGCTTGTATCCATGTTGATAGAAGGATACAGGTATATACAGGTTTGATTGTTTGACTATAATCCATCTTTTTGGGAGAGGTGTCAGCTCCCTGGAAGGAACACCATACTAGTTGTTATCAATAGGTGAGATACACACTTTCGTTAGAATCTTCTCCTCTGATTATTCATCTGTTACTTACAAAGTAATAAAGGTGGAATTTTTTTTTTAAAAAAAACCCTAATATTTCCAAAGTTGCTGGATGCAACATGAGCAATGGCAATCCTCAGTTTCTCTGGATGCCATGTTACTATAAAAATGTAGTTGTCATTTAGATGTGAATGCTTCTGGCTACAGTTGGATATGCCGCATTAATGACTGTATGTCCTTCCAAACAAAATGAAAATAAGGTGTCAATAAAAATGTCCAGACAACAGCCTTTTCTCCCTTCCCTATGCAGATTAGGCAGTGTATACAGGGAGTGTATACATTCATATGATGACATATTTGCAATTTGTTTGAACCAGTAGGAACTAATAACTTGGGAAAAGACTCCAAACTGCAAATACAAAATAGTTCTGTGATGTGAATGCTCAAACACTGGAAGTTTTTAAGAAGAGATTGGACAACCATTTGTCTGAAATGGTATAGGGTTTCCTGCCTGAGCAGGGGG
>JANHJO010010937.1:25279-39133 GCA_032468235.1 Pseudoxyrhopus heterurus
AAATCAAAGTCTTGGGACCACTTCAATTTCATAAAATTGCACACCTGAAATGTAATCATTTCATCACTAAATTTTAGTGGTATGATTTGGAACTGATTTTCAAGGTTTAAAGAGATTTTAGTGATGAAAATAGATTGCAGGGCTGGGCTGTCTTGCAGCCCCTGAAATCTCAAATATTATCCACCCTGGTATAAATAAAAACTCCATTCAGTGTAGGTTTAGAGCAGCTTAATTGTAAGGCAAAAGGCATAGTAGGAGACAAAAGATTTCCACTTAAAAAGGGTGTGGGGAAAACCACGCACACAGTTGTACAGTCCTGGTTGGTTTATTGGATAGTGAAACATAAAACTTGTTTTGTACACCTCTGCACTAAAAATAAAGAATGAAGAGTGTTTTCAACTTAACTGGATTGAGGTTCTTCTTGTTGTTTTTGGACTCATAAAATTATAATTCTGGTTTTACTGATTAAACAAATCTGTAGCTATTTAGTAAATATGCATGCTCTGATGATGCAAAGATAAAAGCTGAGGAATTGTTTGCCCTGAAATCAATTTAGATGAGTTTTATGCATTATTCCAGCGATTGAAGTTAGTTTGCTATTTATTATGAACTTCTTAAAATCTCCCTATTTAACAAACTGACTTTTTGGTGGGGAGGGTGGATCACTGATGTTCACTAGAGCAGGGAAGGAAAATAATTTCTGCTGATTCCATGCTGTTCTGCCTGGTTAAGCTATTGGAACAGTGGGCTTGCTGCAGCATGAAGATGTTCTCCTTGACAGTATTTTGAGGGACATGTCATGATATTGTTGCCTCCATTTTATACCCAGCTTGCTGTCTAAAGCCATCTTTAGTTGTTTCCATTTTGAAGTAGTTTGCTTTCCCATGCCAACACTCTAGGTTGCTCTGGAAGAGCAGTGCTCCACAAACAAACACCCCTCTCTGACAGGTCACAGGTCACTGCTTCCCATGGCTGTTTTGTCTTTTATTCTTTTCATTGCATTATTGATCTCCCAGGAGACTAAAGGATTTGTCAGCCTGGAATCCTGTTGTTTGATTTGTGCACGAATGTAGGTTTACATTGGAAGATACGTTTGTTTATTTATTATTTAATTTGTACGCTGCCTGATTCCCACTGATTGGATAGTTTACAAATGATTTAAAATGTGGAAAACAAGGCAAAAATAACAAAAGACAAAAGAGGGACACAGAGGACGGAAACTAAGGAAGCAACCTAGATTAAAAGGAGTCATCCTTACCAAAGGCCCAGGTGAAGAGCTACATTTTCAGGGTCCTTTGAAATGCCAGTAGCATAGGGACCATTCAGATCTTGGAGAAAAGCTCATTCCATAGGGCAGGTATGCTTCCATGATTCCAATAGATAACATAGTTTAATTGAAGGAACCTGCCATGTACTTTTAAATGCTGTACGAAACAGATGCTCCCTCAAATAACCAGACTCTGTGCCTTGTAGGGCTTTATAAGTAACAATCAGCACCTTGAATCACACCCAGATGCAAACTGGCAACCAGTGCAGCTTGTAAAACAGAGGTGTTATACGGGCATACCAAGGCATTCTGAACCAGTTGAAATTTCCAGGTGGTCTTCCTGGTCAGCCCCATGTGGAACACATTGCAAAAGTCAAGCCATGAGGTAATCAGAGCATGAACGCCCCTACCTCCAAGAAAGGATGCAATTGGAGCATCAGATGCAGCTGCGCAAAAGCCTCCTTAGCTACAGCAGCCACCTATTCATTGAACAGCTCTCAGTTCAGGAAGACCTTCAGGTTGTTAAGCAAGTCAAGTAGGGAAGTGCATAACACGTTCACAAACACAAAATGCAGAGTGAAGAAATCTGATCTGATCAAAACCAATTTGTGGAGGGGATTTTGGCTTTAGGCTGAGAAAGGAAGAAAGAGGAAGATCCTAAAAAATCTGAAAGTGATTTCCGTTCCTCAAGTGTCGTTTGGCCATTGTCAGACTGGCCCTACCTTGTTCCCTAGGAAAGAATGACCCTTGACTCCATTGGTGTTAGGGAAAAAGTACTTTTACTAGAGAGGCTGAGTGCAGCGTGAGCAAGGCAAGCTTTGAAGAAAAACCGTGCAAAAATCATACATCGAAAGCAGTCCCCAATGTCCAAAACCCTGCCCCCCTGGGAGAATAATCCAATCAGGTCTTGTTTCAATGTTTTGGGAACCTGGTGCCTCAGGACACAGTTAGGAAGATAGCTCGGTTTGGCCCTTCTGGTTCCTGTCAGTGTCCATACTCCCCAATTTCCCATTGCTTTCCTTTCACACCTTCAGCACTCTTCCCCTCCCAAATGCCTCCTCCCCCCTGGTTATGGCAGTTGCTAGTGAGCTTCAAAGAAAGCGAAGGTGGCAGCTGACAGCCATACTGACTCTTCATCACTTTGATCACCTAGTAAGCCTGGGTCCAACCTGTTACAGTCTTTGATCACTCCATGCAGATGTTACCTTTGGACTCATTGATGCAGTAGTTAAAATTCTGTAAAAGGTAACTTTTCACGAAAAGTCCAAACTTGAATTTTGCATAGTTAAACAGCAACGCTTTATTTATATTAGTCTTCTACATTGGGTTTGTGCTAGTGTCACATTTATCTTTAAACCTTGTATCTTCTAAATGTGTGACCTTGTAGAATGTGTGTGTGTTTTGAACTGCATTCATTCTAGCCGTTTACAAGCTCACGGGCAGCTCTAACATTTTAAGGCAGAGAAATTGTCCTTAGCAACTTTTTTCTTTCAGCGTATGCTTAATGAGAGGTAGAAAGTTCAGTAGAACTACAGGTAGTCCTCAATACCGTAATTGAGACTGAAATTTCTACCGCAAGTCAGTGCACTCTAAAGCGAGATGTCACATGACTGCACTGACTTACGATGGCAACCCTGGCTCTCTCCGATGTTGTCATTAACTGAGAATTATAGGTTGTTAAGTGACTACCCATCCCAATCAAGCCATTCCAGGTGTGGTCCCTCCCATCCCAAGCCTTGGTATGGTCAGGGACTGCCTCCAACTCTCCCCACCTGCCTATCTCCCTCCCCACCTCTATTCTTTTGGTCACCCTGCACCCTCCCTTGCGGGGCAGCTAGTTTGATCCATGAAGCAAGCCAGCAAACATTCCTTCGATCCCCAGCAAGTACGAGTAGGCATACATGCACCCAGCTGCCTTCTCTCCCAGTTCCCTGCACCAAACTTTAGCCTTTTGCGCCCAGCCTTTCTCCGCTGCCTTTGCTGTGTCCTTCTTCAGTTCCAGCTTCTCCAGTAACCTCCCTCCCTTCCCATTTCCAAAATGACTAAAGCTGCACTGTGTTTGCAAACCTTTCCAAAGACCGTGCGGTTTTGGCCGGAACAGAAGTGGATCTGAAAAGGACACAGCAAAGACAGCAAGGTGCTGAATGCAAAAGAGAAAGGTTGATATGGAGACCTGGGAAAGAAGGCAGAATGCTTGCTGGCACTTGCTGAAGCTTTTGGAGGACATGGCCAGGTAGCTCTGGGGACTGTCCCACAAGTCAGGGTACAAAGTGGCTAAAAGGCAGAGATGGGGTGGGTAGGTGGGTGAGAGGAGTTGAAGCACCCCCCTGTGGTCATAAGTGCCAGTGGGATGCCAAGTGCCTGAATGTTGATTATTTGACTGCAGGGATGCTGCAATGGCCATGTTTTCAGGCACAGATCATAAGTCCATTTTTTCAACATCATTGTAATTTTAAACAATCGAATGGTTGTAAGCCAAGGACTATATACAGCCAGGATTATATTCAGTGTTGTCTGCAAATAGGGTGAGGTTTTTTTGTTCTGCTTTGGAGAAAAATAAGAAAACAAGAGGTCTCTTAAAAATGTGAATTATTCCTAAATAGTGCGGTTATCAGTAGAGTAGAAAGCAGACCAGATGTATGTCTCTGCGTCTATCAGTTACAAATGGAGCTAGCAATTCAGTAGTGCTAATAGGGCAGTTTTTTGATCATGTTGTGTCAGGATAATGGGCAGAATCCAAATAGTTGCAAAAATAGTTTTGTGATCATCAGCAAACTTGAGGCTTTCTTCTCTAACAGTAAACCTTTGTTCCATATTTTTCTTCTTGCCTGTTCTGTGTTAAAAATGGGCAAACGTCAATATGGAAGTTGTTCTGAAGGGAGAAAAAAATCCCCGGACTCAAGCTTTTTGCATGAGTCAGGAAGTATCATATGTGTGAAAGTGGGTGGAGTAGAAGGTAAGATTATCCTGCTGGGAAGAGGTGTTTCTAACCTCCCTTTCTGATAACTCTTGATATTACAAAAGTTGTTTTGGAAAGTCTTAGGATAGAAACGAAGTGTTTTGGCTTGAGATCTCTGATTTCTCATCTCTTCTGTCCTACTATTATCAAGAACATAAACAACAGAATTGTTTGCTTATAATCTTCCGCGAATGTTCTTTTTTAATCTAGCAGTGAAGGTTTTTTTATGCCAGAACAGAGATATTTTCATCTAACCATTTGTTTTAATCTCTCCTATAGAAAGGAAGCAAACATCCATATGTATTCACAGAATTAAAATACAGTCACCTCTGAGCACTGAAGCATGATTGAAAAGAAAACTTTCTTTTTTTTAAAGGGCCCTAGAATTACAATCAATATGGTATATTTTCCAGAGCTTCCAAGTTTTTCTTGAGTGGGTGAAACTGAAAATCCCTGGTGTCAGCTTTTCTGCTTCCCTTTTAAATATGTCTACTTGTCTCCTTTCTCACAATTTTACTTCTCTTAATACACTACATACAGTTTGATATTTTTTGGTGATTTTTAGAAAGTAGTGTTAGAACAGCTAAGATGTGTTAGGTTACTCTAACATGGGGCAGTATAATCTAACTTTGGGGCTCAAGGTTTTTGAGAGTAACTTTCTAGGTTCATGGCCAATCATTTCTGAAACCAAGACATTTTCAAAACCAGTATGTTAAGATCACTGTGGCTGTCCATGGAAAATAATGTAAAATAAAATCTGTCTTTTGTATACCCAAGTTCTGGATTTTAAATTACTTTAGTTAAATTGGAGTTAATAAGTATAGATTGGTCAGGTTATTTTTAATACCAAAAGGGATTCTGTGTAGTGATGTTACTTATAAATAAGCGAAGCTTTCCCCCCCTAATTTGCAAATATATTGATGCAGTACAGAAGAAATGTTTAATCCCACATAGTGGGCTTTCAAAGCTATGAGCAAATAATCCGTAGAAATGGGTATTTTCTATCAAGTTTCCTGGTATCTCAATTCAACCGACCTTCTAATATTTTTGGGATTATTTCTCAGTTTCCAAGAAGTAACAAAAATTGTTGGCTTCTGCATGTCTTGTGATGTCTGGAAATATGTCAGCATTTTGATTGGAAGGGGCTGTCCAGGAGAAGGGAGAGTTATTGACTTGAATTGGTTAGAAGATGGAGAGCTAGAAAAAATGTTTTAAATAAATAAAAATTGTGGCTCATTCCTCCTTGTACCAGACTGGCAAGGTTTACAATATATCAATCCATTATCAGCATATTATTATATCTATCCTGCCGCATCAATACAGGTTTGGCAGTTTGAACAGTTTGTTATGCCTCTTCCATGGTGAACTCTGAAACATTAATCATACTACTAAAGCAATTTAATAATTACTTAATAGATATTTAGTGTACATTTTATCTACTCATTAACAAAAAAAATGTCCCAACAACACAAAATAAAACCAACAGGTAACACAGGAAATAGGAAAATAGTTTGAATTTTTCCATAAAATGCAAGTGTGCAAATGGTTGGGAGAAGGAAGATGGCACAAACAGATAACTGGTGGTACCAGACACTTTCTTTGAGGAAATATTTTGTAAATGAGAAAGGCTTGAAAGCCTACCTGAGAAGGCTTTCTTCCCAACTCCCAAATTTCAATTATAAATTTTAGAGAGAACGTTAAATAGACTTAACAAATGTAAATATTTTAGAGTGAAGTTTTAAATTCGATAAGGATAAAAAAGACCATGAAACACAAGAGGTGATATTCCATAATTATGTATCCCTGTTGAAACTCTCTATATAGATTAAATATATGTGCCTTACAGAAAATCATTTTGGTAGAGCCTATGATATGGGAAATAAAGGTAGTTAATGAGTAATTGATAAGAGACTTTTACACAATGGCAATTGGCTGTGATTTTAGACTAGAATAGCTTTTAGTTTCAGAGAATGGAAATGGGATAGCTACATGACCAAATGCCAGATATCTTTGAGACTGCCTCTGAATGTTTCCCTATATTTTGAAGTAATTGAAATCTTGGAAATTGTAAGACACTGTCAAATTTAAATTTAAACCTGTCAGAATTTTTTTTTAAAAGAAAACATAAATCCTACTGACTCCTAAATGAATGGTAAAATTAAACAAGAAAAGCAGTAGCAAAAAGCCAAATCCCTGAAAGAATTAAAGATAATATTTGGGTTTGGGAATCTTCAGTATTCAAAATAAAAGTTGTAGGAAATCTGTGCATCTAACTCTTTATCTAGCTAGAACTTAGAATTCGAGTATAGTATGGCTCTTCCTTAGACATGCACACCTCTTTGAATAAATTCTTGAAACAGCTAGAACTTTTTATAATAACTGTCAGTGTTAGAGTTTACATAATTGCTTTTTTGACTTCAAAATTTAGACTGGTGTCTGGCATACTTTTGGGGATATATATATATATGCAGGCAATTTCAGCTAGCTAAATTTGAGCCATTAATCTGATTTATCAGTACCTAGGTTATAAAGGAAAAGCTAAAATTTGCATGCGTAATGCTGTATGTTAATGATTGTCAAATGTTTCTCTAAGGATCTACTTCTGTTTTTCTCATTAGGAAGAAAGTTCTGGCACTGTTGCATCAGTATCTACACTCAGTCTATTAAACACTGGGGTATGAAATTTAATATTTTTCTTTCACATTCTATGCCATTTAGGATCTTCGTAGCATTCATTAAAAATACAAGGTACATTACATAATTGTAGTATGAGTGAACAGTACTAACACATCAAGTCATTAAATGCCATTAACAAAAAGGGGAATTATATTAACTGCTTTTGTTTAATATTAAATATTGGTATTAACTACCTTGTTTCTCTTAGGTTTATTTTACTGTTCAGTTGAAATATGCTTTAATATATAAATTTCATTTATATTCAGTTGACTCTGTTGCATAATACATTTGGCCAACTTATTCTGTTGTTGTAAATGTATAGACATTTTCAGTAGCTTTAAAATCTCATTGCTTTATGAAAGTTGTTACTTTAAATACAATTGAGTGTTGAAATCTTCCGGCAACAAATTTAAATGAGTTGTTGAAAGAAAAAGAATGTTAGACTTGAAATTGTTAAAGGCTTCAGTTACATTCTTGTAATTTGAAGAAAAATGCTAAAAGAATAGTTGTTTCTTTGATCATCTGGGCTCATACAAAATACTCCTATATAAACTGTTTACTCCTTCCAGCTCAGCTGTATAATTGTTCTCTCCTTAAGGTTCAGAGGTTCAGAAGCAAGTGATTTATTTATTTAAAAAATCATACAGTAACTAATTACAAAATAAATCTTTTAATTACAAAGAATGAGTCACAACTAATAACGTGATGCCCGCATCACAGTTGGCGATGTGATGACAAATAGGATGGTGAATAACTAGACTTAGCTTATTTTTTTTAGAAACCTGGTCCTGCCCTCTTCAGAGGCAGTTACAGCTTTCACTGTGACTATTTTATTAGGTAGCAAATTAAGCACAATTTTCCTAATGTCTTAAAGTTTTACTAGTGTTTTAAAATTTTACTAATATCCTAAACCACACACCAGTCTAGCCTTTTGATAAATTTGTTTTGAATTCTCAGTGAATTCAGTATTTAGATCTCCTCAACTGCTATTTAATATCTTTTGCCCCTTTCTGTTTAATTGTCAGTGGCTTTAATAGAAAGTCACATAGTATAAGAGTTACTGTCATCTCATTGTATTTGATAAAAAATATGTATTTTATTCCATTTAAGGTACATCAGAATGGAAAATAAATTGGGTCGATTTCAATATATGTTTACAAATGCAAGAGAGCTCAAGTTTGCGGTGATATTTTGCTTTCTTCACTCTCTGCTTTGCCCTTGTTGAGCTGGTTTTTCAATCCTGTTTATATTTGGATGGCTTTTCTTACTTTGTGATTCTCCATGAAGCCATAATAATAATCTTGGTAACAAGATGGAAGAACCAGGGAATTTGTGGGGTGATGATGGCATTTAGATGGGTCCTAATACTTGGGGCGGGGGGTGTTGAACATCTTTATAAGTGGCCTGACTTGAATGGGAGACTATGGAAAAGTCATAGAGCTGTAGATTAGATTGGAAAGTTTAAAAAAACCCCAGAAGATGACAACCCTTTTGTGTACATATGCTGTGTAGCTGCCAAGAATTGAATTTGACTTGAGGGCATCTCTCTTATATCAGATGTTTTAAAATGATGCTTCTTCTTAGAACTGCTTAGTGCTTTGGATTCAAAGGAATAAAGTTATTTTGCATGCACATTGCAAAGAAAGATGTGTCTGCACTATCTGAAGACCTCAGTGCATCTGAAACATTGTATAGCTCTATTGTTTACAAAAAAGGAGAGACATGTTGATTGATTAGTTAATCCATTTAGTTACCTTCACTTCCTCTTTTTGGAAGTATGTTGCCATATCCATAGCGATGCAGCCTGCTTTTGTTCTGATTATTTTTTTATGAGGCTTCCTGTTTAATATCCACCAAAGTCTCTTTTCTAATGCCAGCATTTTCTCTCTGAAGTGCAAATTTTGAAATTAAGTGCCTCGTTTTTAGGAAGACCTGATTTTGCTTTTGATCATTCATTTAAGTCCAGATGGAAATTTCCTTGTGTTCTACTCTGGGAAGAATGACATATCCTGATTTGGTATAATAAATAGAATACTTAATAAATTTAGAATTCCTCATTTGAACTCAAACTCAAGTTTCAATTTTTCAAAAAGGATCATACAGGATGGGGTCTATGGTGTAAGAAATTGGATTAGTATCTGACTCAGAATTCCTCTAAACTGTATTTTTTTATGGTTTACATCACAAAAACTTTGGGGTTTCCCATCAGTTCTCCTGAACATGTCTGTTTCCAGCAGGTAATGGATGGAAGAAAAGCTTTTTATGAAACAAGACAGAATTAGCAAACTCTATTTCCTGAGTATTAAACTAAGGAATCCAGTTGAGTGGTGTGGTGGCCTAGCAGTAAAGACGCTAGCCTCCCACTTGAAGGTTGAGAGTTTAATCCAAGGTAGTGGCAGATATTTCTCTCCCAGGGAACAAAGAAAAGATATCTGCTGCGAACTCCGTGTGGCATCAGGAAGGGTATCCGGCCAGTAAATGCTCAGTTCCATCCAGTCGACTCTACCCTGATTAAGGGATGACAGGGTTGTAAAAAGAGAGAGTTTTTTTTAATCTAAGGAATCCAATGTTCCTTAGATCCAATAGTTCAAGGACTAACAGCTTTAAGAATTCTAAGAGAGTAAAAGACATACAGAGATTAAAAAACAAGACATTTCCTGCCCGAATGCTTATGGTATAGTACAGTTTTCCGCCCAAGTAGAAAAAGCAGTGGGAGGAAACACATTGCCAAGTTTCTTTGAGCAAAAATTCCAAACTAAGTAAATCTCAGTGGAATTAGGGGAACCTTAGATGCTGCTACATATCTACAGCAATGGTGCTTCTGAGGCTGTGCAGCTGTTACCCTTGGCATTTTCCCCAATGCAGTAGACACGAAACATATGAACTGAAATGCTTACAGTGTACAAATTAAAAGCTGTAGCAAGTGTTGAGCTGTGATGTGCAAACATGATGCTCTGCAGCGTATCTTGCCGACTAAGTACCTTCAGGAAATGGATGGCTTCCCATCCTGCTCATAGCATCTTCATGGGCAGTTGAGGAATCAACCGCATTTCAAGGATCTGATTGACATAAAGCAACAGAATTTAAGGAATATAATGTGGATTAGTTTTATTATTTTAAGCTAGACTTAACTAGTTCTTAGAAATGTTTAAGACAGCTTACCAAATGTTTAGCAATCTGAATTCAAAGGGCAAAACGATTTGGAACATAGGTGGGTTTACACACAACATTTCTCAGAAATTCCTTAAATCATACATGTGTTTTTCTGGGGGATTCTAGGTAGTTGAAGAGGGAGGTTGTGCAAATCCAGATAAAGTTACAGCTGCTTTAATGTATTCCCAGCAGGTCCTTTTATGCATCTATAGTGCTTTGCCTTATATTTTGCCCTTCAGATTGGGAGCATTTTACAGCTCTGCTATGTATATCATCTTGTATTAGTCATAGACCTGATTTATATAAAGTTTATTTACCTGTGGTTTCCTTGGTTTGGATTTATGTGCTATATACTCTTAGCCACTGTGGTTTGAAAATGATGGTGTATAGTTTAGTATAATCTGTATAATTCCTAGTTTCTGTAGCTTCTTCTGGAAAATTATCATTTAAAACTGGATTATACAATGTATGAGTGCAACCATTGCTTTGTAACTGCTTGATTTTTCTTCTTGAAAACAAAATGTCAAATAAGGAAAACAATATGTCACAGTCTGGGGGAATATAATATATTGTATATTTTTCCTCTTGGTTCATATATTTGAATTCCTTGAGACTGTGCTGCATATATAGCTGAAGTTCATGAACATTACCTGGTCTGCTTTTAGCAGGTGTTACAGTTAAAAGAAGTCATGAGATAACAATATTAGCTTAAAGCATTATTTTATCTAAAACATACAGCACTCTTTTATTACAAAGCATATAGTGGATTGTTTTTCATTTTGTCACATGTACTAAAGATCACATAAGGAGTTCAGGGTTTAGAATTTTTTTCCTCCTTTGATCCCACAGAAAACAGTGCCCAAACTACATTTTTAATTGAGTTTCAGTTTTTTAATCAAGAAATTGTTATTTACCATAACTGTACTTAAAAAACTATTTAAACATCGGTTTATTTATTAAAATATATAAATCATCAGTGGTTTCACTGTACAACATAGAATTTGTATTGATACAGAATTCAGTAATTTAATAATTTCAACATTCATATTTTTATGTTATTTCAAAGAGCAGTTTTATAATCCTTAAATTTTGAAGGCTAGTATAAAAGTACTAATAGACAACACCTGGATAATTATTTTATTATTTCACTTTCTGTCTGTATGCTAGATTAATAGATAAGTTTTAACAGGATAAGCAAATAAAATAAAGTACAGGAAGCTGAAGAATTACAATACTTTAGCACAACATGTTTTGAGTATTCTTTTGAGTGTGCTGCCTGCTAATAAACCATGAAAGCCTCTGCACCCATGTGTTCACTGACACATTTTCTGTTGCATTTTGTTGAACCATTTGCACAAGTGTATTGATTCTGCTGATTTGTTCTTAGAAATGTATCAGTGTGTGTTCTATGTCCAATATCTAAGCTACTGAGTCTTCCCAGTGGACCCATGAGGTGGGAATAAATTTAAATTCAGAATTGGGGTGGGTGCGCAATAATTTAGACTTCTATTGGCAGTTACCGTATATACTCGAGTATAAGCCGAGTTTTTCAGCCCCTCAAAAGGGGCTGAAAAAACCACCCTCGGCTTATACTCGAGTCAACTAATTTTCGGGCCAAAATTGGTGGGTGAATCAATAGCTAAATTTAGCTAAATCGGCCCATTTTTGGGCCAAAATTGATGCGCACGCAGCACGCGCTGCGTCCGCATCAATTATGGCCCGAAAATGAGCCGATTTAGCTACCGGTTCACCCGAACCGGTAGCTAAATCAGCTGATTTTCGGGGCTAAATTGATGCGTGCACAGTGCGTGTTTGGCACATGCTGCGCATGCATCAATTTAGCCCCGAAAATTAGTATAAGCCGACTCAAGTATAAGTGCGCATTATCTTAGACCTAAATTGCTGATCGGCTTATACTCGGGTCAATAATTTTACCCGGTTTTCCTGGGTAAAATTAGGACCTCGGCTTATACTCGAGTATATACAGTAATTGGGAAAATAATAGAATGCTCGGAAATGGACAGAATGACTATGATTCTAAAAGATGAAGGGGAATCGAAATATCACCAATGTTGGAACTTATGGTACGACTGGTTAAATAAAAGAAAGAAAGGTTTAGAAAAAGAGATAGAAATTGTACATTATTAATTAAGGATACTGTATAGATGTTACAGTGTTATACTGTAACTCGTTCATGTGTCTTGCACATTATGTCTGAAACAAAAACAAAAATTCTTAATAAAGACTATTTTTTTTTAAAAAAAAAAGATCCCTTCCAACTCTGTTAAATATTGATTTGCAAATGCTGGATTGGGCTACGCTTGGTAGGTTAGATTCCTCCCCCCACCCGCCCCCAATGCTCAGTATGTTTTGGCTGTATAAGCCCGGCCTCCTTAGCTGGTTTCTGATCCAAAGTCTTGAGGAAGTTCACTCAGCTAAGCGTGTTGCACAAGAGCAGGCAACATATCTGGAGCTGTAGACTCCTTCCTACACCCGCGTGAATAAAACTGCCCCGCCTGTCGCTGTCATCCTGCAATCCAGCTGGTTCGGTTGGTGAGGCTCAGGAATTTGTAGGTGTAAGACAGGAAGGAAAGGAAGGAGGACGGAGAACGATGAAGTTGGAAAACAAGCCATGAAGGTCCCGAGGTGGGAGACTCCTTGGAGACTCCGTTCCTTTGCTGAAGGTGAGAAAACGGAGAGGTTTTCCGTAGCAGGAGGGGAGCAGAGTTGAGTGGGTAGGGCTGGAAGGGAACGGGAAGTTTCCATGGGATCCTGAAAGGCTGCTTGTGAGCATTACATAGTTCAGAAGAGGTCTTGAATTCTATTCTGGACCAAGGAGAATGGTTTGTATGTTTAGAACAGGGCTCTCCAAACTTGACAACTTTAAGACTTGTGGACTTTAACTCTCAGAATTTGCCAGCCATGGGAATTCTGGGAGTTGAAGTCCACAAGTCTTAAACTAGCCATGTTTGGAGAGCCCTGGATTAGAACAAAGAAGGGCAGTCCCCCCTAGACATCAGCTGTTGAGGCCCACCTTCGACCTTTCTCCTCTCAAATTATTTTTCCTTGGTCCGTTGGGAATATTCCTGTCCAAATTATCCATCCTTAGACACACAGAAAGCTTGGAGTGTCACAGTGGGATATTCTAGCCGTTGGACAGTAGAGAGGCATGGATAGATATTTGTAACTCGGAGCTGAATTGTGGGGTCCTTGGTGTTTTCCGAGCTTGGTGGTTTTCTTGCAGACATTTCGTTACCCAACTAGGTGACGTCTTCAGGGTTGCTGTAACTTTTCCTAGCTTTGGTGATCTTACCTAAGTGGGTAATGAAATGTCTGCAAGAAAACCGCCAGGCTCAGAGAAACCCGCAGTGAAGAGGAACTTTGGAGCTAGGTGGCTGATGGATTACGTGTTCTCAAACTTTTAGATGAATTTTCTCCAGGCTGATCTGTTCCCATCCTGGTCTTCCAGTAGTGGATCCATAGGTGATGTAACTGAATCCACCCATTTGCTGCTGCTCGTCCTCTTCGTTTCTTCCTTTCCACCTTTCTCAGTATTACGGACTTCACGAGAGAGCTAGGAGGGAGCTAGGAGGTTGGGGAAGATGGATAGATAGATAGATAGATAGATAGATAGATAGATAGATAGATAGATTAGAATAGATGGATGAATGGATGGATGGATGGATGGATGGATGGATGGATGGATGGATGATAGATACAATATTTTATTTTATTTATTTATTTTATTTTAACACATTTTTATACCGCCCTCTCCCGAAGGACTCAGGGCGGTGTACAG